>MKYW01000386.1:61800-72412 GCA_015776835.1 Aphidius ervi
AAACTGAGATGTATCTTTCAGTGTATATGTATAAGTGTATAGTAAAAAAACCACTGTTTTTAACACCATAAATACATAATTTTTGACAATTGATGATAGATTTTTTAAACACTTTTTGTCAAAATAATTTTTATATATGCTCAAATTCAACAATTCGGTTATTTTTTTGCACAATATATACGTTGTCTTACAGCTTGCAGACAAATATCCTAACGCAGTACTGATCAAAATTATAAAGAGAGTCAAACTGAGATGCGTTTTTAAATGTATATGTATGAGTGTATAGTAAAAAAATTACTGTTCTCAACACCAAGAATACATAATTCTTGACAATTGATAATAGATTATTTACACACTTATTTAAAATAATTTTTATTTTTGCTCAGATTAAACAATTTGGCTATTTGTTTTTCGCCTTTTGCACAATATATTTGTCAGACGATGCTGTCTTACGGCTAGTAAACAAACTTGATGACGAAGTACTGATAATAAAAAAAGTCAAACTAAAATGTGTCTTTGAGTGTATAAATATGTGTGTATAGTAAAAAAACCACTGTTTTCAACACCATAAATACATAATTTTTGACAACTGATGATCAATTTTTTACACACTCTTTGTTAAAATAATTGTCATTTCTGCTCAAATTCAACATTAGTAAACACTCAGTATATATGAATTTTTTGCACAATATATATTTGTCTGTTCATACTGTCTTACGGCTTATAGACAAACTTGATTATGCAGTTTCGATAAGAAATTAAGTAGAAAGTCGAACTGAGATGGATCTTTGAGTGTATAAATATGTGATTATAGTAAAAAAATCACTGTTCTCAACACTATGAATACATTGATTTGACAATTGATAATCGATTTTCTACACACTTTTTGTCGAAATTATTTTTATTTATGCTCAGATAAAACAATTCGGTTATTTTTTTTCTTTTTTTGCACAATATATATATTTGTGAGACTATGCTGTCTTACAACTGGTAATCAAACTTGATGATGCAGTTTTGATAAGAAATTAAAAAGAGAGAGAAACTGAGATGCGTTTTTGAGTGTATAAATATGTGTATAATAAAAAATCACCGTTCTCAACACTGTAAATACGTTATTTTAGACAATTGATGATCGATTTTTCACACAATTTTTTCAAAATGATTGTTATTTATGCTTAAATTCAACATTAGTAAACACTCAGTATGTACGAATTTTTTCTCTTTTTGCACAATATATATTTGTAAGTATGTTGTCTTATGGCTGGTAGATGAATTTGATGATGCAGTAGAAAAATATCACTGATTATCAACATGACATATGCATGTTTTTTTCGACAATTGATAATCGATTTGTTTACACACCATTTGTCAAAATAATTTTAATTTATGCTCAAATTCGACATCAGTATTCAGTCAGTATATACGAATTTTTTTTTTTTTTTCGTACAATATATTCATCAGACTATGCTGTCTTACGACTGGTAGACAAATTTGTTGACGCATTTCTGATTCAAAAATTATAAAGAACAAAAAGAGAGTTACACTGAGATGCGTCTTACAGTATTTTTATATATGTGTTTATAAGAAAAAAACCACTGTTCTCAACACTCTATATACATAATTTTTTTGACAATTGATGATAGATTTTTACACACTTTTTTTCGAAATAATTTTTATCTCTCTCGAATTTATCAATTCGATTATTTTTTGTACAATAATATTTGTAAGTATAATGTCAAACTATTCTGTTTTACATCTGGTAGACGAACTTGATGATGCAATACTACATGATAGTACTTGATTTAAAATAACTGTACTGCTTGAAATATTGCGACACTGGCAATTTGAATGTGATATGCTAAAATTGTTTGCAATGAATTTTTTTATGATACATCATACAATATCTGACAACATGACAGAAATCAGCCAAGATGAAATCTTACTTTGTGTACACATATTTGTATGTAATAATTATTAATACTTACATGTTATTGTATCCATGTGCGGCTAGACATAACATGAATTTATAACATGAATAATTTTTAGAATTTTAAAAATAATTTTTCTAAAAAAATATGAAAAGAAAAGACAAAAATGTTCAAAGTTGAAACTTTAAATTTCAAAAATCAATGAAGTAGTTATACAAAAGTCTTCAGAAATTTCATAAACGAATAATAGATATTTTTTTCCTTTCTTCTCATTGATAAGTATTTTTCCCTTCCAAGAAGTAAAATACTGCTTTTAAAATATCAGATACAAAAAATATCAGTTTAGAAAAATATAATTGGCGTAACTTTACAATTTTCATAGGTACATAAGGCTTGTAGATATCTCGTTGTGACTGTAGCGTCAGTGTCTTACTGTGCAGTATTTTACTGCATAACAGTTCTTTTTTTCAATACGATTCGTTACGAGAAAAAAAAAAAAAAAAAAAATTCGATCTAAAATTTTCAGTCTCGCAATACCGGCGAGACTTTCAGTCGATACTCTCGGTCTCGGTATCGGTATCGTTTCATCGACTAAAGACGGTCTCGGTCTCGGTATTGCGTCTTGCGAGACGACGCACGCGAGACCGAGACTAGTCTCGGTCCCGCATGAAGCCCTAACGATATGTAGTGTCACGTTTTGTTTTTTTGCGATATTTTTTGAACCGCTGAACCGAATTAGTCGATGTTAAAACAAATTTATGTTTTTTTTTTTCCCAAAAGCAATCGTTATATTCATTTTGAATTTTTGGGCCTTTTTAGATTTATTGTTCCTTTTTTTTACAGGGCCCAATTGTAAATATTGACTAATCGATTTCGGCAATGTCTTATTCGACGACCTTTCATCTGTAGACTTTACGATATTTTTTTCAAATTTTTCGGTCGTTTTTTTTTCTTTTTTATTCAACGGAAATAAACAACATTAAAAAAAAAAAACAAAACAAAGAAAATAGTCATTTATTTTAAAATAAAATAAAAAAATGAATCGAACAGCAAGAAAAACAATAAAAAAAAAATCCTACGGAACACTTAGGATGCAACTTGACTATATTTTTTTTATTATATCTCCTTTTCTTCTTGGTCAATGATATATTACTGGCACGTTAGAGTCATCTTGGATTACTCTGATGTTGTCTAGTTTGATGAATGCTTGTGGTGTGTAGTATGATGTTATTTTCATTTTATTTATCTCGACATCAGATAGCGTTGTTAAATTTTAGATTATCTTGTTCTTGAAGAGAATAAGTTTGCTAAAATAATCTCTGGATAATTTAATGATGAAGTTGTCAATTCTGGTATTATTGGCCAAATTGTATAGTATTTTGTTGTTGATGTAGTGTTTAAATTCCGAGCTTCCTGTTCTGTGTGTTGCCAGGCGAGCTCTGATTCTGTGTGACATCCTGGAGCATTATTACTCTGCCAAACCGGCTATCACGAAACTTATGAATAAGTTTCTCATTTGAATGAAATCGACCATAGACCAACTCTTGGCCGTCCGAGAGTACGCCGAAATTTAGCTAGTAATAGCAACCATGCGTTGGCTATTTAAGAATTAAATGGCTTGGCCGATGATTGGCAACCAAGCAACGGCCATTAATGTATCAGCCAAGAATTGGCCAATCATTGGCAACTCAGCAACGGCCATTCACCTGCCAGGAGTTTGCCGATGACTGACAACCAAGCAATGGCCATCAATGTATCAGCCAGATATTGGCAACCAAGCAATGTCCGTTTAAGAGTCAGCCAAGGCTTGGCCATGGATCAGAACCATGAATTGGCAATACAAGAATGGGACAGTCGTTTACCAAAAATGAACTACGAATGGCAAGCATATATGTAATACTCCTATATTGCTAGCGTCCTACACGGAGAGAAATCCGCAGCATATATTACTGTAGTGGTATCGTAAAAATCATAGCTGACGTCATTAAAGCGACTAATTCCCACTTATTATAATGATTATTATTATATTTCATCTAAATTTTTTACTGTAGTCTACCGGAATTTTTGGAAGTCTTGAGTTAATGGTATATTTTAGACCAGAAATTACTGTAGTGTACAGCAGGTTTTCCCGCCAGATGACACGAATATTTATTGGAAATCAAGTGTGTTCCTAACCTCTTCTAAAAAAGTTTATTGTTTTTATTTTATTCATGAATCTAAATAAAAATGCGGTGAAACACATGAAAATTATAAAATGGTTTATTTTTTTTAAATTAATAAACACGTTACATTTTTATTTTGATGTTTAAACAATAAGGTTTTATTTAATTTTTTGTGTTGTTTTTTTGTTTTGTTTTGATTAAAATTACTGTAGTGTAGTAGGAAATTCTAGTTGATCCTGGTGGCCTCCCCACGCAACTTCTCAATTTCCAGTAGACTACAGTAAAATTTGTTTGATACTCTACAGCATTATTTGCTGCGGATTTCTCTCCGTGTATCTTTACAATAAATGGATTATTCTCCAGAAGCAACGGTGCAGACTCTATCGGCTTCCTTGTCGTGTATTAACCAAAACAACGCGCGCATGTGACAAGAGTGGGGCACTCGGGAAACGTCGGAAGCTCACTCACACTACTACATTTGATGTAACAATTTTTGTTTGCACCAACACAAATAAATTTAACAATTAAATATAATAGTGTGAGTGAGCTTTCGACGTTCTCCGAGTGTCACATGCGTGCGTCGTTTTGGTTAATACACGACAAGGAAGACGATAGAGTCTGCACCGTTGCCTCTGGAGAAAAAATTGAGCCTTGCTAGCAATATAGGAGTATTACATATATGATGGCAAGTGCCTGGCTACCAATCATTGGGTATCATTGATGGCCCAATGCATAGCCGTGTTGTGAGTCTTGGTGATTCCTACACGGGTTACCGCAAGTTCTCTCGTGCCATCTGCGTCGCTCTCAGCATTTATTCGATGCTTCTCTGTCATATTTGTTTCGAGCACTGCATATGGAATTCGAATGATCTACACAACTAGTGTGCCACTTGTTACGTATAATACTAATATATTAACTTATATATTATATTTAAAACAATACGTACGAAACATAATAATATTTACGGAGTACAACGTAAAAATAGGTGTGCTCGTTTCTTTTTTTTCAAAAAGAATTTTCTACTTTTTACGGGGTGGTTTGGAAAAAATAAAATCCCTACAAAAGATGTGATTTTCACGAGGTACACCCATCCATTTCAGTTATCAAAAAAGTTTTTTTTTTTACATTTTAGGGGATAATTCGTTTCGAAGAAACTTATATATATATATATATATATATTTCTTTTCCTGTTTTTTTTTGTTTCTCACTGTCCCGACCAGGATTCGAACCTACGACTCTACCTAAACCTATCGGACCTGTAATTAAAAACCCCGTGCGTTATCTCCTAAACCATAGCGCATTATTGTGAAGATAAGTATTTTCGTCCTAAATAATGACCTTCAAAAAATACAAGAAAGAAGATTTGTTAATTATTGAAGTAAAAGAATCGAGACGAGAATGTATGTTAAAAGACTTTAAATGATATATATTAAAAATACAATATTTATTTATTAAATAAAATACATGTAATTTATTTTCAAAAAATAAAAATGTCCAAGGAAAAGATATAGCTCAGTAAAAGATGAGGCTAAGAAATTAATGTGACTAAAGAAATTATGTGGTAAGCAACATTAATTTCTTAGCGACATCTTTTTCTTAGTTATTGCTTCCCCTTGGTATTCATTTTATTTATTTAATAAATGAACCACATGTATTTTATTTTTAAATAATAAAAATGTCGAAGGAAAATAAGTAGCTAAGGAAAGGTGAAGCTAAGGAATTAATGTGACTAAAGAAATTATGTGGTAAGCAACATTAATTCTTTAGCTTCATCTTTTTCTTAGCTACTGCTTTTCCTTGGTATAGATTTTATTTATTTAATAAATAAAATGCATGCACAGTAAAAAATAGTTAGTAAAATTAACAAATTCAGTTTGTTAATTTAGGTCCACCAACAAAACGTTTGTTAATTTGATGAAAATTCTATTTGTTAAATAAAGTCTACAAATAACTGTTTGTTAATTTTACAAATATTTGTTTGTAAAATGAAATTTACAAACAGCTGTTTGTTAATTGAACAAATACTTTTTGTTAAATTTTTTTTTTTTTTTGTACAAGCAAAAAAAAAAATGTATATTCATTTACCTATATATTTTTCTTGTTTTTAACATTTTTGGCACTGGCAACTTTAATAATTATTTGAGAAAAAATCGAAAATATACAAATCAAAGAGATTGAAAATACGCTTCTTTTAGTCCTAACAAGTGTCTCTGACAATTACTTCAGAAATGGGAGCGTTTTTTAATTTTCGGTAGACAAATCCAATACGTAGGTGACGCGAAGCGTCCCACCTACGTAGAATTTGTCGAAAGATTGTACAAATTGTTTTTTCGTTAAATTAACAAACAAAAATTGAACAAACAACATGGTGGTAAGCAACATTAATTCATTAGCTCCATCTTTTCCTTAGCTACTGCTTTTGCTTAGTATTTATTTTATTCATTTAATAAATAAAATACATGTTTGTTACTAATTAAAATGATATGCATCATGTCAAAGATGGTTGTTCAATTTTTTTTTGTATTCTTGAGACAAAACTACGGGGTACATCGTAAATATAAATTTGGTGCTTGTCTCAATGTTTATACTTTTTTTATAAGTACGCGGTGGCCCGTAAAAATAAATTCTCTATTTTGTAAAGCCTGTGAAATTTGTTTGTTGTCATAATGAAGTACAAGGAGCTGTAAAAGTACGGGGTACACTCTACATATAAATGTTACAACAAGTTAAAATAATGACTTCAGCGGAAACGTAAGGGGTACCCCGTAAATATAATTCGTTAACTTAAAAATTTGTCAATGTTTTCCTAATTTTTTGGATTTTTTTTTCGTATTTATAAATTTCTTAGAAAACGTCCGATATTTACGGGGTCATATCGGAATACTTGATGATATACTCACAAATAATAAATAAAGCCTTCATAAAAATTAAAATAACTCGTTAATACACCGTAAAATAGTCAATGCGCAACGAAATAATTCCGCGAAAATTTGACATTTTCTCCATAATAATCTCGTAATTATAAATTCTTAAATTTTTAAGGGACTTTTTTGTAAATAGCAGGAACCACCTGCAGAAATATCAGTGTAAATAAATAAATAAATACGGGAATGTTGACTCGGCCCACTTTGTAGTGGTTACCCCGTAAAAATAAAAAATTCTCTTAGTGTACTAAGAACATATTAATAAATGCTTGCTGTTAAAGAAAAAATTGATGAATAATGATAAATATTGAACATATTTTTTTCCATCATAATGATAATTGATTGGACGGCAAATAATAATATTCAAAATGATATTTTTTGAAGTAAAACTCCTTTTCGCAGGGAAGTGAAAAAAAAAACAATGTGTCGGTCATGTAACGCTCAAAACGAGCAAACGCTTAGACCGAGCGAGCGTTTGCCCATATAACTAATGAGAGTGAGTGAGTGAGTGAGTGAGTGAGTGAGTGGCTACGAGCGAGAAAGGAGATATGCTTAGAATGAATGTGTTTGTGTGTGCGTTGCCGATAGTGTAGCTGATCAGTTTGCAGCGTTTCTGAAAATAATGAATAAAAAAATTATAAATGAATATACTCAATTAAAAATTATTATAAGTATAATCAATGTTATTGATATTATTATTCTCCGTAATATTATTAAAATTATTTTTATTTATAATAATATTATTCATATATTACCATAGTATAAATGAAAATAACAACAATAATTTCAATAATATAATCGATAATAATAATAATAATAAGAGTAATAATAATACTGACAATTATATTCAAATACAAATATTATTAATTACTAGGATTTATATTTTGAATATTATTATTATAAATGTTATTATTAATATAATTAATACCATTGATATTATTACTAATATTATATTGATATAATCATTAATAATATTATTGGAATTATTGTTATTTATAATAATATTATTAATATCTTACCATAGTATAAATTAAAATAACAACGATAATTTCAATAATATAATCGATAATAATAATAATAATAATAAAAATGATAATAATACTGACAATTATATTGAAACACAAATATTATTGATTATTAGTATTTATATGTTGAATATTATTATTACAAATGTTGTTATTAATATAGTTATTATCATTTATATTATTACTAATATTTATTGAAATTATTGTTATTAATAATAATATTTTTAATCGGTATTCATTAATTCATAGTATGAATAATAATATCAGTGATATTAATATTTTTAATATCGATATAATATTAATATCAATAATAAGAATAATAATAGTACTGACAATAATATTCAAATATGAATACTAACAATTATGAGTATTTATATTTCGATTATTATTATTATAGTTATTATTATTAATATCAATAATGTTGTTAATAATTGATAATATTATCAAAATTATTGTTGTTATTATTATCATTTATATATATATATATTATTATATTATATTATTTATATTTATATATATTTATATTATCCATAGTATGTATAATAATAATAACAATAATTTTATAAATAATAATAATATTAATAACCATATTTTATTGATAATATCTATTTATTTATTTATTTATTTATTTATTTATTATTAACCCAACAGTACAGATGTACTAGCTCAGGGCTATAGATTAAAATTTACAAGGAAATTTAACAGTTTTAGTATGAATAAATTACACTTTAAAGTTACAAAAAATAAATGTTTACAATATAGAAAAAGTAAATAGTAATTAATTGCCTAGCAATTAATAAGATCAAGTACTTCTTGAAACTCTGACACATTCCAGAATAAATTCATATGATATTGGTCTACAATTCAATATTTTATTAAGCAATAATAAAGTCTTTTTGCATACTTCATTAGTCATTTTAACCATATCCTTCAGTGGTGATGATGACGTGACCTTATTGAGAGGTGAATCTAATATGAATGGTGGTATGTATCGTAATTTAGATGCTTTGATGTTAATTTTTATACTGTCAGTTATTGTTGGACAGTCGACAATGCCACTAATTAATTTTATAAAAGCACATAGCCATTTTTACCATGTTTTCAATTTGTTTATCAAATAACATCTTGTTATCAAATATTATACCAAGATCAGTAAACTCACTTGAACGACACAAGACTGTATTATTTATATTGTAGTTGAATTTGATGATTGAACGCGTTCTAGAGTACGACATGACGTTACATTTCGTTATGTTAATTGTAAGACTATTATATTTACACCATAATAAAAATTGATTTGAATTATTTTGAAGATGTTGACAATCAATAATATTATTAATCTTGGCTGGTCTGATGTTGGAGTTGTTGTTGATACTAATTGGTTGATGTTCTTTTCATTTGAACAATCTTGAACTGGTCTCGGATAAATTTTATTTTGGTGTCTTTTGAGTTTGTTTGGGCTTGTTGTTGCCTTAGTTGTTGACGTTGTTAAAGTTAAGCACGAGTGTAATCGTCTGATAAAAAAATTTGGGTCATTCAAGAAAGTAGTTGATAATTCTTTTTGGCTGCTACAAACTTTTGAGCAAACAATTCTCGATTAATATAATTGAAAAATCTGACTTTAAGCATTCTGGGTTCAGTTAAAGAAACAGAGTATGGATGAATACGAGATAGTGTAAAATTAATTTTGCCAAGTGGTAGTGTGGTGTCTTTACAAATCTTAACAAAAAAAAAAACCTAGTTTTTTTTACAAAAAGAAGCGTCCAGTATTCGAAATCGTTTAGCTATTTTATTTTTTTAATACAAAAAGATGTAGTACCAAAAAAAAGTCAAGAATTAAATATATTTTCAATGCATATAATTAAGTCTTAACTGTTGACAAAATTTTAAACTTGACCCCACCTGGTTCAATATATATTATACATATATAAATATAAAATTTAAATTTATTTATTTACAGTTCCAACAGATTACTCCATTAACAGGGTACTGATAAACAATTTGTAACAATTATACATATCAAAAATAAGTTAGATTATTTGTTGACTGATATATATTTCTTCTTTTTTGTTACTTTTTTTTTTTTTCAAAAAATACTTATAAATTAAAAATTAAAAATTAAAAAATGCCTATAAATTACAAATTTACTTGATGATAAATTGCATTGATAATCAGTCAATAACAAATTTATTAATTACAATTAAAATTGGTAAGAAAAGTTAATATGCTGAAGTGAGGTATCTAGATGTCTTTACTGTTAATTAGATAATTGGGAAAAAAAAGTGGGGTCAAGTTTAAAATTTTGTCAACAGTTAAGACTTAATTGTATGCATTTAAAATATATTTAATTCTTGACTTTTTTTGTAACCACATTTTATTTTATTTTATTTTATGTATCTAGGGTGCGGTCACCACTGCGCCCGCATAGGCAATTAGACCTCCGGTCCATTTTGCCATCCCCTCGTTTCCCTTAAGCCACCAATACCCCCGATCTTGCAGCAAACGCCGCGATCGCGCCCATTGATAGCTTCATGATCTCTTCGGGTTCGCAAAAGTGCTTCCCAAAGCATTGA
>MKYW01000387.1:0-21090 GCA_015776835.1 Aphidius ervi
GCCGACAAGAAATGTCAGTCGCGATAGAAAAACATAAGGGCGCTTGTTGTTGCTTTTATGTAAAGCTGCCATAGTGGTATGCAAATGCAAAAATAAGGTAGAATTTACATTAAAACAACAACAAGCGCCCTTATGTTTTTCTATCGCGACTGACATTCCTTGTCGGTGAATCGTTATTGCGGGACCCGCAATAACTCAGGCAATACGGGACCAAGAATAGCACTCCAGAGTATGTTTGTATTATGCGCATTGTAAAAAAAAAGCGATACAAGTCGCGCAGTGACCAGGGTACTTCTAGCGCCCCTCAATTATGCGGCGATTACATAGCGATACGGTTTTTTGAGGCAAGTTCGTCCTCCTGTATTTCTAGTCTTCTTGTTGTTAAATAAACGAATATTATATTGTAGATATTCTATTCTAAAATTTCCAACAATACGTGTGCATTTTTATGGTCTCATTTCTGAATAATCTTCAATATAATCTAGTATTTGTATTCATGTTGAAAATATCAAAACTTTGCATGAAGAATTAGAAATTTACGAGATGCTTTTACTAATTCTTTATTAACTTTACATCGTCCAACGTCATTTGTTCGACAATTAATCATGTATGGATGATTAATAATTTGTTGATACATTGTTGCACGATGACCGTTTATATTCGATAAATAGTCGTAATTTTTATCAGTTATTTGTATACGATCAGCCAACATAGTTTCAATTCAAATTTTATTTTCATCTGCAGCATCACGAGATTCTTGAGTTGCTGATTTAGATACTACAGGACATGGATCAGCAAAACTTTGATTATGTTTATGTCTTGCTGCACATCTACGTTTTGGTCTCACTATTGACATTATCAACAATTATTGTTTGTGATTTATTGTATGAAATAATCAAGTTATATCTTCTTGAAAATGTAGTTAACAAAAGTAATATTGTTAACAATTATCACATAAAGCTATGTTACATGAGCATCCTGCAGAAAAAAAGAAACATGAAAATAGTAAACAAAATTTAAATTCAAAATAAATAGGGTTTTAACAAAAACAAATACATCAATGATTTTAGGGTGCGAACTCACGACAAGCTAAAATTTCTGCTTGTAAACATGGCGGCCAATGGCGGCTGTAAAAATAACTAAATTTACTAAATTTATTGCGAATCCGTGATTTTAGAACAAGCTTGGCGGTGTCAAGCTTGTTCTGCAGTCACGGAGAGACACCATGGATTTGCAGTAAGGGCCGGTTTTTTCGTCCAACATTACAGTTAACTGAGCATTAACTAACTTTAACTAACTAAGGATTAACTACTTATCGATTGATATTTTCAATACCAAAGCATGTAAAAAACGCAGTCGGTAACCAAATCCTTAGTTAGTTAACTAGAGTTTAAACCTTAGTTAACTGTAATGTTGGACGAAAAAACCGGCCCTANATTTTCATTATTATATTTTCTGAGTATTGTATAATAAAATATTATTAATAAATAGAAAGTCTGATTATTCTTTTCTGGTACTATAATTAATAAAAAAAATTACATTGTTAAAAATTTTATTATAATTTTTCCATAATTTCTTATTAATACGCAAATTTATCTGCAATGATTAAATGAATAATTAAATAATTCAACAATAAGTAATAGCAATATCCGAGTTATTTCATAAAAAACCAAGTATACGTATCAATTTATTAATTAACTGACGATTTAATTTCAATAGTTTCTATAATTATTAATAATCAATTTTGAATTTAAGAATGGACGACCATTTCTTTGTTAACAGTTGGTAAAATCAATTTACCTCGATATTATCGAATATCCGATATTACTCCGCGAAAATATCGGTTTGATAACGATATCGTATTTTGATATCGCGATATCCGATGATATCGATATCGGTGATATCGCACATCCCTAGCCATAATTCTAAACAATGTCGAGCGGGTAAATTCACACGCGCGTCTAAATCACTAGAAATTACAACTACAATCGCACACTGACATGTAGACCTCCATGAAATTACCATATATTACCGAAATATCACTAAAAAATGTAGTTGCATTAGTGTCCAAAGCTTGGATCACGGAGGCGCCATGTTTGAAATTCCGGCAGCCATGTTTAGAATTATGGCAGCCATGAAAAAATTTTTGCGTGTCGTGAGTTTGAGCCCTCAGAGTGTTGCCAAATTAGTGGTTTTCCCACTAAATTCAGTTTTTTTTTCAGATTTAGTGGGTAATCTAGTGGGCAGTTTTCGTTAAGTGGTTTTTTTAGTGGAAACTTTTTTTTTTTGTTGGTTTTTTAGTGGGTTGATTTCATTGGTTAGATGTTCAAGTTGTTTAATTCTAAACTTCTGGAGTGCTATTCTTGGTCCAATGTTGCGGGAGATGTTGCTAGTCGAGCAACATCGATTCGCCGACAAGAAATTTTAGTCGCAATAGAAAAACATGAAGGCGCTTGTTGTTGCTTTCATGTAAATTCTACTTTATTTTTGCATTTACATACGACTATGGCAGCTTCACATGAAAGCAACAACAAGCGCCTTCATGTTTTTCTATTGCGACTAAAATTTCTTGTCGGCGAATCGATGTTGCTCGACTAGCAACATCTCCCGCAACATTGGACCAAGAATAGCACTCCTGATTGGTTCGGATAGTGTCAAAGAACATTACAAAGAAGAAGAAGAAGAAGGTGTCAAGACTGTATTGAAAGCATAAAAATATTATTTTTAATATTATTTAAGAATAGATACATATTTATAAAATGAATATTAATATTTTATTTATAAGAAAGAAGGTCAAGACTTTATTTATTTATAAAATAAAAATATTATTACCAACAATATTTAAACATATATAGATATATAAAATGGATATTCATATTTTATTATCATATCATAAAAAAAAAAATACATATAAAATGTATTGACAGTATATTTGTAGAATGATAATAAAATTTAAAAAAAAAATCACAATTCATTTCCTTTATTTTTTTTTTTTTGCTTTTTTGAGCTTTCGAAAGTTTAGAGGGTAAGTGGCTCAATCTAGTGGCTTTTCATGCCATTTTTAGTGGAAAGATGTGAGTCACTCTTAGGGTTGTTAATTTACCGGTGTTTTATTTTTTTAGCATTTTTAACCGGATTTTTTACCGGTAAAAAATCATTTTTAACCGAAAAAGGCGGAGCTTACCGGAGCCAATCACCGTTAGCGCGGGTGATTTCAAATAGTTTATTTCATCTTCAATGTGAATATATTAATAAATAATAATTAAACTCACTCTATCAGTAACATATACACTCTACTCTGGTGGCTCGAAGGGCTAACTAGCAAGCTCTGCAATTTCGCCCTGTAATACCGACTAAAATTTCATAGGAAAAAGAGCTGTTTCTTGTAGTGGCAGTACTGGCCCATGACATTATTCTTTTTTTAGTTTCAATTATTGAAAGAATAACCCGAATGACAGTTTAATGTTTATATCAAACTGAAATAAATATAAAATAGACTTGTTGTACTTGCTTGTTATTGTCACATAGGTCGTACTAGACATCGTAAAGTCTGGGATATTACATAGAGAATTTTATCACTTTTGTCGTTGTTTCTGATTCTAGTTTTTTGTCAGTATTACAGGACGAAATTGCAGAACGAAAAAAAATTTTTTATTGAATGAATGCACCCAAAATATATTGGAAGCATATGAATTTAATTCAGTAATTATTGACTAGCGTTTGTATAGGTGCTAAAATATTTTTAAATGATGATTTATTTTTTCTTTTAATCACCAGCAATTATGAATTGGTAGTTTTTTTATATTCCTCAATTTTTGACAAGATTATCATATCCCAGACAACATGTTTTTTTGTTGGTTTCTTATAGGAAATTTTCTTAAGATTACGGTGAAAATACGGAAAAAATTCCTACGCATGCGCAAAATGGTTAAAAAAGGAGTTGAAATATGGAAAAAGTGGCTATTTATCAGTTATATATCGTATGATTATTAAAATAAGGATTTAATTTCGAAATTTAATTATCGCAATTAATAAAGCTCGTAAGAGAGAAAAAAATGTCTTAAGAAAATTTTTTAAATCTTGAATAGTTTTCGAGTTATGATAATTTAAAAATTTCGATATATTGATTTTTTTTTTNCGTCAAAAAAAAAAAAAAAAGTCTCCATGAAAATTTCGATCACTTAAATAGTTTTCGAGTTATAATAAATTATATATTTCGATATATCGATTTTTTTTTCTTAATTTAATAATAGCACTCGATAGAACTCATCAAGTAGAAAAAAAGTTCAAATAAAATTTTTTGATCTCTCGAATGATTTTCGAGTTATCGATATTTTTCTGATGTTGGTGGTAATTTTTTTCGTAATAAGATAATATAATGGAGCGAAGGAAAAGATGCAGATAAAAAAAAAATTAAGGAGCTAAAATGATGTAGGTATTGTGTATATAGTATATAGAGACTAAGTAAAAGATGTAGCTTAGTGAAATATTTAGCTAAGTGAAATCTAGCTAAGTAAAAAAATTAGCTAAGTAAAAAATATAGCTAAGTAAAATATTTAGCTGAGTAAAAAATTAAGCTGGTGAAATTATGTAGATATTGTGTGTTTGGCTATAATCGAGAGTAAGTAAAAAATAGCTAAAAAACAATATAGCTAAGTAAAAAATATAGCTAAGTAACAAATCTAGCCAAGTAAAAAAACTAGCTAAGTAAAAAAACTATCGGCTAAGTAAAAAAAACTTGGATATATCGTTATCGTTACTCAGGATGCACCACGAGATTTTTTTTTTTTTTTTTAAATTTGGACTTTTTTTTGAAAAAAATATAACCGTATAGATTTTTAGAAAAATATCGATAATTCGATAACTATTCGAGATATAGAGATTTTTATCCGGGCTTTTTTTTCTAACTTGGCGAGTTTTATCGATTGCCGTTATTAAAATTCAAAAAAAAAAAAAATCAATATATCGAAATTTTTAAATTATCATGACTCGAAAACTATTCGAGATATCGAAAATTTTCTTAGGACATTTTTTTCTCTTTGACGAGCTTTATTGATTGCGATCATTAAATTTTGGAATCAATCGTGATTCTAAAAACCATACGATATATAACCGATAAATAGCCATTTTTTCATATTTCGACTCCATTTTCAACCACTTTGGGCATGCGTAAGAATTTTACCCGTATTTTTCTCGTAATCGTGAGAAAATTTCCTATAAGAAACGAATAAAAAAACATGTTGTCTGGGATATGATAATATCCCCTGCTGGACAAACACCTTCCTGGGTATGTAGAAACCACTCTGATGGATACCTGGGGCGAACCGAGGGTGTTGGGACGCCGAGACTGGGCTATTGCGTCTAGAGTAGTAAATCCTGATAGAGTAAAACATTTTTGTCAATTCAGCTTTTATGTTATAAGACCTTTTTTTTAGATCATTATTTGAAGTTGACATAATTTAGAGAGGTTAAATATTGGCTCTTATGGGAGGAGGTGTTAAAAAATATCTACGAACTTAACAAAATAATACTTGTTTTAACGACACCTTTCCTAAAAACTGATAGATAATAAAAGAAAAAATAAGGAATTTTTTGATATCAGGATGAAATGGGCTTATAAGACTAAATCTCACGTAATTAATAAAAATATACGCTAAAAACACGATTTTTAGCAATTTTATGAGAACGAGTATTGGGGCTCTGGCAACAGCGCATTGGAGCGGGAAAATTTAAACATCAAACTTAGCATCCATGTTTAGCTTTTATACAGCTGACATACAGTATACACACACATACATTCATGAAATAGATATTAATATGGCGTCTAGATCAGTATTGCAAACTAACAAAAAAAGCACTATTGCCGAGGTCATTACGAGAAAATAAAAACTAAATAAAATTCTTTAAACTACAAGAATATGATTTATTATGCAATAACATAGACGAAATAATAGGATTCTCTACTAAAAAGTATTATTAATAAGCCACAAACGACCGAAAAAGATCAATTTTTTTAATTATTTGGGGTTGGCAACGCAAAAACTATCCATGTATAAGCATAGGCAGTATATTTAGGACATGCCTCCAAAAATTTTGATAAGTTATACCTTAACAGTTTCCACCGCTTAAAAAATATCTTGCCACGGATAGAGTTGAACATCACCACTAAAATAAGATAAAATAAATTTTTTCGTTCTTATTCATAAAAATTCAAGGTTGCTTCAGAATATCTTAATTACTGGTAATCTTTCTTTATTTGGCTTATTTTCCTAATGAAATAATTACCTTTATTGATAATTTTCTGAGTTTTTTATTTTTAGTCTTTTTCAAGATGTTAAGGCCAGGCCTTTAACATCTAGTGACTTTTTTAGATAAAAGTACAGATAAGACAGATACTAATGTAGATGATAAATTTTGTCCCACGATAACGTCCACAAAAATAAACCGATCGTTATCTAATTAGTCTCAAAAAATTGCAAATAATTTTTTACGTGTCGGAAATTAGGTCTTAATGAGAAATTTATTGTAAGTAAAACACAATAATCATAAGATAATTATAGATAATATGGACAATCTGAACACACACTCGTAAACAATGGCCGACGAGACAATCAGTCTTACAGAAAAACAATGATTATAATTTTAATAATTATCACATCACTTTGAGATATAATTTCCGACACGTGTACTATCTTTTTTTATGTTTTGTCGTACTTTTTATAATTATCCGATTAAGGCGTGTGGCCACTAGCATAGTTTTTCGAACAAGTTCTATGCCATAGTCCATTTATTACCAGAAACATCTAGATTATTCCCAGTTATCACCGAAAAAGTCAGTTGTTTCTGGTAATAAATGGACTATGGCATAGAACTTGTTCGAAAAACTATGCTAGTGGCCACACGCCTTTAGAAATACAATTGTTAGGATGGGACAAAAATCCCAAGCGATAGCTGTCAACTGAAGACGATCGCAGATACCTATAGCTCAGTAGATGGCAGCACTGTAAGCTTTACCGACGGCATCAAAAGCAAATTTTCAGTAACGTACGGCTCAAGGGCCCCAGTAGTCCCTATGGTATATTTGAATTTTCGGACTTTATTTTATTTTCAGATTTTATATAATTGGAAATTTTAACTTCTAACTTTAACATTCTCCATTCATTTTATAGATCACTATAGTAAAATTATATAAATAATATAGGAAGATATGTTAGGACCCACTTAGATATATTTTATTGATGATAAAATACATTATCCATTTTTATATATTATATTATATTATATATTACCAAGTTATAAATAAAAAATAATGATAGATTCATTTGAATATTAGGACCATAAGATAGAAGCCAGTATTTTTCCAGCTTTTCATCATGCATAACAAATCAATTTTCTTTATAATTTATAATTAAAAAAAATGTTTTTCAGTTATTTACGAAGGTAAAAGTATCCAAACCTAAATAATAATAATAAAATAATAAACCATAATAGTACGATAATAAATAATAAATAAAATATAGATCGTATTGCATTTTTCTTTCTCAAATATATGACATAATGAAAAAATGAATAAAGAAAATATAATTTATTTTTTAAAATATTTCAATACACAAATGGTGTGGGTCTCTCGTTAAACGCCAGTAACAACCAGCCCTGAGACAACATTGTTTTTATAAGTTTCCATTTTTATCGACACAGTAAAACTAAGTAATAAGCTTCGCGAAAAATCTAGTCCTGTGAGGGAGCTGCAGTCGAGATTTTGTCACTAGAAGCTAAGGGCCTGGCCTTAAAGTTGACAACTTCACTCTACAGTTGAGTTTGCCAATGTTAATTTCGGGGTTAAGCTAACACATGAACATAAAGCGTCCGTGAGGCTTGGTAAATGAAAAAAAATCCTCACGGACGCTTTACATATGTTCATGTGTGTTAGCTTAACCCCGAAATTAACATTGGCAAGCTCAGCACTAAACAAGACAAAATTTCGATTTTTTTTTTCCAATTTTTTCATCTTATCCTTTCAATAAATAATTAACTTTAAAATGTAAAAATTTCGCGAAAAGCACGGCACACAGACGTGAACGCAAGCATGGTTTAGTGCACGATGTACATGTAGTTTGTATCCCACTGAAATGTAATAAAACTGGAAGCCAAACTTCGTGTCGCCGAGAGAGAAACTCAATGGTTGGCCGTTGTCCTTGTCGGTACAGTCACGTCAACTAAAATTGATTGAGACTACTGAATTATAATGTAACTTTTATACCGTGTAGTACTAGTTTGTTTTGACGTTGACTGTACAAGATTTAATGTGCGCATGCGTGAGTGAGAGGGAATCCCAACCAATATATTGCCATCTCTAGCGACACTCCGTGCATTGGCTAAGCATAGGAGTTCACCTTCCAGTTTTATTATATTTCAGTGGGTATCAACGCACACACATGCTACTGCCGAACATGATTTTTTCATGTACGTATCTCATGATGAAGACTAAAGCAAGTCCTCTAGTCTCCATGACGTGCTTCAAAAAATTTTAGGAACGGGAATAAAAAATAGCGTTATTAATATACGGGCCCTTCAAGGCATGAATATGAGATCGAATGGAGATAACATATAAGATAATAATAATGTTTTAATAAATCAATAAATAAATAACATACGATTATACTAATATTTGAATTTGACACTGGCGTGAGCCAATAAGTTTTTGTTCTATTGCTTCTAAATGAAAACTATTAATTAATAAAACAAAAAATATTTATATATGAATAATTCAAAAATTCAAATAATCGAAACGAATTATCAACATAAAAACATATATGTCAACTTAATTTTTAATTTTACCAGGAGTGTTTTTAAAAGTATTACGTTACAGTTTGTAGTATAATACCGACGTGACTTGATAAGTTTGTAGTTGACCCCTTCCCTCCCTTCGTTGTTTTATTGCCATTAAATATACAACCCACGTCTCGTTAATGAAAATATCTTTTGTCAATGAACTGACGTCATTCTTTCCGCTTATTGGCTTATTAGCGTGTCATGTGACACATCGACCAATAGCAACAAGCTTGGTATTCTCCGTGCTTGTCGAACATGCCGCCATTTTTCCATTCTCGACGGAAAGACGCTCGAGGTAAGGTGTGGCTGCAGTCAGCTCTCCGGGTCTGTCGGTCATATTTTTTTTTTTTTGTTGTTTTTTTTGTTCCATTATATTTTTCCGGGATCGACGTAATATAGTTGATAGCCGAATAATTCGTTAAAAAAGAAAAAAAAAAACTAATCGAGTATTTTTTTGTTTTTATTCGCTAATGTGATTGTTTTTTTCTTTTTTCGTATCCATGTCTGTTTGACATTTGAGTGATTAATATTTCTACTTCAATATTTACACACTTTACTCTGTTTTTTTTTTCGTTTTCTATTTTCTGTGAGTTAAAACCCGTCAGTAATATAACGCATTTTTTTTTTTTTTCTTTATTAAATTTGTGTACTACTACTATTATTTAAAATAGACGTTTTTTTTAAGAAATAAATTGCTATGAGTTATCAGTGACAGTGTTGTAAAATTTTAAAGGAAAGAAAAAAACATCCGTTTTGACGGCATACGGACAAAAGATATTTTATTTTTCGTTGGAATACCGTGAAAAAGATATTGTAAAGGAAACGAAAATTTATTTCCTTAAATTCGCCTTTTTTCTTGTGTAAAGCATAATATAGAGGGCGGTCCACTGAACGCCGCACAGCATCCCTCCGTGAAGGATCATCTAAAGTTGTTAAGACAAGTAAAAAAGTGAGAGAGAAAACTAATTCGAGTGGCGAGGACGCATCCACTTTTCAACCGGAAAAGGGCTCGAGGCATGATGAGCCATGATAATGACAGTACCCGGATGTCAAATTATTTTTTTCATCAACCGATTTTATCAATTTATCAAGTTTAATAAATATCCGGACATTATTACATTATCATTATTTTTTTTCAACTATCCACAATCACCGTATTGTTTGTACTGTTTGTGAATTTTTTTGATATCTTGATTTCTATTTTCGCCTGGGTTATGATTGTTTATTTACATTACCAGTAAAATCAAGCACACCGAAGTTTGAAAACCTCATTTAAAAAAGAAAAAATTATCATAATTACACATCTTATAATAATCAATTTTAGTGCTATCTTCAAATCTATTTTTATTATGTGGCATTGATTAATTGTTTTTATACAAAAAACAAAAAATGAAAAGTATACAAGAGACACAAACGAGTACATATTTTAGTTCAATTTTATTTAAATCTTATACTTAAAAATCTGATTTTCAAGTTAAAAAAAAAAATAACTATGCCGGGTAGTGAGATTAATAATGAAGAGGGCTTTGTGGGGCCTGAATGGCTTTTTCGTGAACTACGATCACAGGCGAGTCGAGATAAACTTCTGATACTGGATTGTCGTGCTCATTCAGATTTTTCTGAGGCTCACATTCGGGGCTCCGTACCTCTTGCCATACCTAGTATAATGCTCAGACGTCTATCAGCTGGAAAAGTTGATTTATTGTCAACCATAAGATGTCTTGAACTCAGAAATCGTGTTGAAGTTTTTTTGTATGGTGAGGATGATAGCAGAGGAACATTCATATTAATTGGTGACGCAACTGATCTAGCTGGTCATCAGAGTGAAACAATACAAGTATTGAGCAGACGATTGAGATGCAATGGTGGCAGTGTCGCAACACTTATTGGTAATAATAATAATAATAATGGTAATTTTATTCAATTGAGAAATAAAAGAGAGCAATCTTAAGCTAAAAAAAACAGCAGCTCGTTAGACTAGTCAATAAATGAAGTTGACGTAACTTGGTAGATTATACCGAGGTCTATGTGATTGACTTTGGTTTTTTTTTCGTCTTTTTCTCGAATGTGGAATGATAGTATATTCATCTTAAGCACAATAATTATTAAATCATTATTTCATACGATGACGTAAAAATATAAAAAAAAAATTATTTAATGTTATAAAGTTGAATTACATCATCATTAAATATTTTTTTATAGAATATGCAAATGAGTAAAAAAATAATAATTTCATAATAAAGATTAAATGATGGTTACTTAGGTAAAAATAGAGAACGATGAAAACCAAAGACTAGACAAAAAGAAATAACACGAGAGTTAGGCAGTGCGGGGGTGGTTGGTGGGAAGAAATACACAACTTGTGAATGAAGTATTGATTCGTGTGAAAGGTATTGTAGCAATGCAAAATTCGTTACCTTGCCCCCCGCCCCACCAATAATTTCTCTCTTTTTCTCTCTCATTCGTCATTTGCCTACTCTACTTATCTACTTGGATCTATTCAAACTATTGTATTGATGAAAATGATATTTTAGCTTTTCTGGTTAGGTCATAAAAAAAAGACTGTGTACAAAACCGTCAGTGATTAATGTTTTATTTACGTTATAGTTTTGATCACGATTGTTTAAAACAATTATTTAAATGTCAAAAAAATAGCCATCGTTTTAAACAGTTCTTATTTTTTACGTTATTTTTCGTACATTCAATTATTTCCAAAAATTGACAACAAACAGATATCGTAATGGAACCAGTTACCAGACGATTGAGAAGAAAAGGGCAACTAATGAAATCATGAAAATATCATTGAAAAAAAAAAGTTCATTGATGAAAATTTAATTAAATTATAAAATTATTAAAAATTTAATTAATCAAATAAAATTTGCTTTTTCTCGGTTATGGTACAACGCTAGAATGCGTATTACATACCTGTTTTTAAAGTAGGCCGATTGTAAAAAGATTATGCATGGCTCTTATCGAAGAATGGAGAAAAGTGTAACCAAACAATTTGAACCACAAACAAATATGGGTGTATAGCACTATATGTATTTTTTTGTGGGCTTATTTTTTTCCCTAGCTGTATATTTTTCTCATGGGTAGAGACCGATTTGTGCGTTTGGGTAAAGGAAGGGGAAAATGTGTGGATTTGAGGACGATGATATCTTCAATATCGACTTGACCTATACTAACAACCGTGATTCATTTTATAATTTGAAATGATAATCATGAAATAACAACGATAAGCTTGCTTGTAATTGATTTATTCAATGAATTAAAATAGTATTGCATGTTGAGCTGAGGTATTAATTTAGATTACCATATAATTTCTTTGGCTACATCAATTCCTTAGTTGAACTTGCCAACAGTGTGTTAATTCATCAAAATAAATTACAAGCTTGCTTTTGATTGATTTATTGAATAAATTGAAATACCATTGTCAAGTTTAGCTAAGGAATCGATGTAGATTACCACGTAATTTCTTTGGCTACATTAATTCTTCTGCTACATTTTTACGTTAGCTACACTTACCAATAGTATTTTATTTATTAAACTAATTAATGATAAGCTTGTAATATATTTTAATTTATCACTTATTTGAAGAAAGCTGCAATTTAACTGGTAAAGAAGAGACGAGCCAAATAACGTAGAAATCGAAGAGTACATTTTGAGTGCCGAAATATGGCGTGCTCATAGGCATCGAGAATTTTGGGCTCCATAAAGTTGGCGCGCAACTTCATCGTAGAAACTTCATATAGGGTTTAAAAGAAAGCTCTGAATTTGAAGTATTTTGTAGTAAAAATATTGGAATTCGTAAATAAAAAAAAAAGGGTTAAAAGCAATTTTCTTCAAAAAATCGACTAAAGATGTTGTATATGTGTCAAAAATCTTTGTCAGAATTTGTAGTAATTTGTAGTGAAAAAATTAGAATTAGTAGTTCAAAAGTTTTCCCGGAAAAATAATTTTTTTATTAAGGTATTTATAAAACAAGTTTATTTTTCGTAAAAATTATCAAACTACAAATTAAAATTTTTTCACTACAAATTGCAGTAAGTCTTTCTGCATTAAAAAAATATTTCAATTTTCATTTTTGACAATAAACAAAAATGTTATGCATTTGTTTATTAATATATCAAATTTTAAATTTTAATTAACTTCTTTATTTATTGTTCAAAATCAAAATGAAAATGTTCATTTAATGCAGGAAGACCCACTGCAATTTGTGGTGAAAAAATTATAATTTGTAGTTTGATAGTTTTTGCGAAAAAAAACTTGTTTATAAATACCTTAATAAACAAATTAATTTTCCGGGAAAATTATTCAACTACAAATTCTAATTTTTTTACTACAATTTTCTGGAAGCCTCCCTGCATCTAACTGACATCATAGAATTATATTTTGTTGATAATAAAAATAGTTATACGTATTTGAACATTTTGGAGTAAAAAAAATAATAAAAAAAAAAACCTATCTTCTGGAGAAAATTTTTTTCCGGAAGATAAGTTCAACTACAAATTCTAATTTTTTCACTACAAATTGCAGCAGGTTTCTCTGCTTCAAATGGACATTTTTATTTAGATTTTGGACAATAAATAAAAAAGTTGATTAACATTTAAAATTTGATATATTAATAAACAAATGCATAACTTTTTTCAATAATGAAAATTGTAATATTTTTTTAATGCAGAAAGACTCACTGCAATTTGTAGTAAAAAAATTATAATTTGTAGTTTGATAGTTTTTATGAAAAAAAAACTTCTTTATAAATACCTTAATAAACAAATTAATTTTCCAGAAAAATTATTCAACTACAAATTCCATTTTTTTTACTACAATTTTCTGAAAGCTTGCCTGCATCAGACTGACGTCAAAGGGTTATATAATGTTGATAATAAAAAAAGTTGTACGTATTTAAACATTTTGGAGTAAAAAAAATAATAAAAAAAAAAACCTATCTTCCGGAAAAATTTTTTTTCTGAAAGATAAATTCAACTAGAAATTCTAATTTTTACACTACAAATTGCAGTGAGTCTCCTTGCATAAAAAAAATATTACAATTTTCATTTTCGACAATAAACAAAAAAGTTATGCATTTGTTTATTAATATATCAAATTTTAAATGTTAATTAATTTTTTTAGTTATTGATCAAAATCAAAATAAAAATGTCTATTTAAAGCAGAAAGACCTGCTGCAATTTGTAGTATCAAAATTAAAATTTGTAGTTGAACCTATCTTCCGGAAAAAAATTTTCTCCGGAAGATAGGTTTTTTTTTTTTATTATTTTTTTTACTCCAAAATGTTCGAATACGTATAACTATTTTTATTATCAACAAAATATAATTCTATGATGTCAGTTAGATGCAGAGAGGCTTCGAGAAAATTGTAGTAAAAAAATTAGAATTTGTAGTTCAATAGTTTTCTCGGAAAATTAATTTAACGTATATAACTAGATCTAATAAGATATACTGAGATCTAATTAGATGTACTGAGATTCCAAAAATTTATTGATTTAATAAAAAAAATATTTTTCAAATTGTTTAAACAATTTAATTTTTTTATTTATATAATTATTAATGATCTATTGGACCGAAAGATTTATACCACAGATACTTACCATCACCTGGACTTGAACACGGTATCTTCTTGTTGAATGTCCAGAGCCTTACCTACTCAACCGCAGCAGCAATAATTGAAAACAACGAAAATTTGTTCTACTTGAATATTCATCATGACAATCCGAGAATCAAACGACACTCGGCTGATGATCGGCAAATTATATATGCAAGAAATAATATTCATAAATATAAACAATTAAACATAAATTTTATTTGTATTAGTTTTATAGACCCCGGAATGTATTTTTATAATTAACAGATTACTTCAGCCAAATTTTGGGGTATAGAAGAGGGGATAAAGCCTATGTTTAATACATTAGTCCGAAAGCCATTGCCAACCTCAAAAAGATGAAGTTTTCATTTATTTTTTTTTGATAAAACAATAGTTTATTGAAATAATTATTGTATAATAACCTAATATTATTAATCCCTGAAACATATTTTATCAACTTTTTATTTTTTTAAACATTTCTTTAATAGTTAAAAAAAATGTTATATCGTGAAACACCGCAAAAAAAAAAAAACAGTTGGTTGTACTGAGAGTGCGGTTGTGTTAGTGTATGATATAGCTGCTGTGGCAGTATGTGTGTATCAATGTGGGATTTATTACTGGCGTTTTTAAACCTACGCGCCGCAACATGGCGGATCACTATTCGGTGTTGCCAAGCGTACATTAGAATATAGTAAACGCCATATATACTGCTCGATTTGATTAATTCTTTCATACTTTAATTATTAATTATAAAAAAAGTAAGCTCCAAAGCTTTTCAATTTTTTTCCATACGTTTTGTTTTGTCTCATTTTATAACCCAATAGTTTTTTTTTCACGATGTCATATTGTCGATCAAAGATATTGGTATTTTACGGGGCTGAAGTTAGCGAGAAAGTTAGCGAGAAGACGATCAGAGGGCAGGGACGAATAGAGGTCAGGGCCCCGGGAAGAATAATTTATAGAAAAAAATATAATAAAAAGAAATAATTATTAAAATTAAGTAAACAACGACAAAATTAGAGTGCGCTTAAAATTTTAGAATTTTTTACAAAGTTTTAGGGGGTAACGAGAGGGGTTAAACTGCGAATTTTCCCGGTTTTTCACTTTAACGTTAATTATTTTCTTAAAAAAAAAAACCGACGTATTTACATTAGTATAGGATAGATTAGGATGATGTCAGGATGGTGTGGGATTTTTTTTAGCTTTTTATTTCGCGTCCTAGGGGGGTACAGAAGGGGTTAAACCGCGAGATTTCCCGTTTTTTCGACTTTAACTTTGATTATTTTTGTAAAAAAAAAAACCAACGTGTTTATATTAGGATAGGATGGATTGGGATGATGTCAGGATAGTGTGAAATTTTTTCTAGATTTTTATATTACGTCCCAAGGGGGTAGAGAAGGGGTTAAGTCGCGAATTTCCCGTTTTTTTAACTTCAACTTTAATTATTTTCGTAAAAAAAAAAACCGACGTGTTTATATTAGGATAGGATGGATTGGAATGATGTCAGGATAGTGTGGGATTTTTTTTAGATTTTTATTATGCGTCCTAAGGGGGAAGAGAAGGGGTTGAACTGCGAATTTTCCCGTTTTTTGAACTTTAACTTTAATTATTTTTGTAAAAAAAAAACCGACGTGTTTATATTAAGATAGGATGGATTGAAATGATGTCAGGATAGTGTGGGATTTTTTTAAGCTTTTTATTTCGCGTCCTAAAACTTTGTTTTTTTTTTTTACGAAAATATTTAACGTTTAAGTAAAAAAAACGGAAATCTCGCGGTTTAACCCCTTCTCTCCCCCCTTAGGACGCGAAATAAAAAGCTAAAAAAAATCCCACACTATCCTGACATCATCCTAATCTATCCTATACTAATGTAAACACGTCGGTTTTTTTTTATAAGAAAATAATTAACGTTAAAGTGAAAAAACGGGAAAATTCGCGGTTTTCCCCCTCTCGTTACCCCCTAAAACTTTGTAAAAAATTCTAAAATTTCAAGCGCACTCTAATTTTGTCGTTGTTTACTTAATTTTAATAATTGTTTCTTTTTATTACCTTTTTTTCTATAAATTATTCTTCCCGGGGCCCTGACCTCTATTCGTCCCTGCCCTCTGATCGTCTTCTCGCTAACTTTCTCGCTAACTTCAGCCCCGTGGTATTTTAATGGACTTTTTTTTGACAAAAATCGTATTTTCCATAAGAGCCCATGTTAAAAGTTGTCAACTTTGAAAATTAATAAAAAAATAACGAGCTTCCAAACAATTACCAAAAAGTACATAAAATGTATCAGTATTTCAAGAATCTCCTGTCAAAATTTCAAAGCGTTCTCATATTTAGTGACTGGCCGAGGTAACCCCTTAAAAAAAAATTTTTTTTGTCTTGAAATTTTCGTTATTTAAAAAAAATGCAAAAGAATAACAGCAGCTTTCCATGAAATTTCGACATATATAAGTATATATCGAGATATAATTAGATCTTGCCACCTTTTCGATGTGATTAGATCTGATTATATCTACTCAGATCTAATAAGATCTAGTTAGATGTAATTAGATCTCAATAGATCTAATTATATATAAGCATATATTGCCACATTTTCGATATGATTAGATCTGATTATATCTACTTATATCTGATTAGATCTAGTTAGATCTAATGAGATAAGCATATATAATTAGATCTTGCTGCTTTTGGATCTAATTATATTTAATTAGACCTTTTTATATCTAGTTAGATCTAATTTGATATACATAGATCTACGCAATTTTTTCCTGGGTACACATTATCGCCGGCGACAGCGCTAGTGGCAATAAGATTTGAAGTCACATGGGTTTTTTGTTTACTTTTTTTTTTTTGTGTGGCTCAGAGTATTCTTTTGTGTATAAAAATATTACAGTAGAACCTCTCTATAAGGTCCCTCCGAATAACGTCGCTAACCAAGATAGTAGGAGAAATGTTACCTCCACCACACCCTGTTTGTATGTGTCAGTGTATGTCCGTGTACCTATATGCATGCATGTGTGTGTGTACTGTCAGTCTACGCACTCTCCTCGACATAGGAGAGAGTGGGAGAACCTCTCTACAACGATTTCCAAGAATTTCTCCCCGGACTTGGACGTTATCGAGAGGTTCTACTGTACAACTAAATAATACAATAACATTTAATTATTTATGTTCATTAGGGAATACATATAAATTATAAATTATATCAGTTAGTATATTTTCAATTTAATTGTATTGAATAAAAATAAATATTTTTATTTACATAGCTGTCATCTTGAAAATATTAAAATCAACTGATTTAGGCAAAATTGTACTATTGTACATATTGTTTGTAAAATTTAAAATTTTTTAAATAAATAAATATAGCTTTCTATTTAACAGGAAATATGGTGAGAACATGTATTGTTCGTGGTTGTTCTGAAGCAAAAACGAAACGAAATACTGCTATTTTTTCTGTCCCAAACGTTATGTTTTAATAACTAGACTAGATTTTATACTGCCAATAATTAATTAATATCATCGGATAATGATAATTTATCACATAATTATACGGAGTTAATGAAATGTTATGTTGATGTACCCATTGAGAAAAATGATGATGTACAAATTAAAACAAAAACTGTCGAGTACTATTTACTTTTGATACTTTGTTCGAGAACTTGAACAATTTGAAATATTCTGGATATTACAACTGGGTTGATATTGTAGCACCTGATAAAAAAACAGTAACTTTTTTATCAATTTTAATTGATAATATATTACAACGAGTTGAAATATATGATAATTTAAGTTCTCGATTTATATTGAAGTTTGTTCAGATACATGAAAACTATTTATATCCTGATTTTAAAAATATAAATAAAGTTAAATATTTATTTTTATTCAAAACAAATAAATTAAAAATTTACTTACTGCTATAATTTATAATTTATATGTATTCACTAATGAATATAAAAAATTAAATGTTATTGTATTATTTAGTGGTACTATTTTTTTACACAAAAAAAAAAGTAAACAAAAAACCCATATAACTTCGGATCTTATTGCCACTAGCGCCGTCGCTGGTGATAATGTGTACTGACTTGCTCCATTCTGTGAGCGTCAGTGAAATTCGAGAGATTATCCTCCTTGTAGACCTCCATGGTGCCTTTGAACCAAGAAGACTAGAAATACAGGACAAACTCTCTATCTCGCCTGTATATATAAAAACCGTATCGCTCTATGACCGCCGCTTAATTGAGTGGCGCTGCAGTATTCTGGTAACGTGCGTGACTTGTATCGCTTTTGTTTTACAATGCGCCTAAATGAAGCATTGTACAGCTGTCAGAATTTTCATAAAAATTACTAATTAATTTATTTGCTATAATAAATCAAGAATCTATTGACAAATGGGTAAGGAAAAGATAAAACTGAATAAATTAATTTGCACTCTAAATTAATTCCTTAGCCATTTGCCAATAATATGTTAATTTGTTATGGAAAATATTGCAAAGAAATTAATGTAGATTACTCATTAATTTTTTGCTACGTCTTTTCCTCGCATATAATTAATAAATTGAAGAGCTATTGGTAAATGTATCTCTACGGTAAGGATGTAGTCAAATAAATTAATTGGTAGTCTAAATTGATTCTTCAGCCGTTTGCAGTAATTATATTAATTTTTTATAGCAAATATTGCTGAAGAATTTATGGAGATGACAAATTAAATTATTTTCCTACATCCTTTCCTTAGATACATTTGCCATAATTTATTAATAAAAAAACTATTGCCTAATGTATCTAAGGAAAGGACGTAGCCAAATAAATTAATGAGTAATCTTCATTACTTTCTTAGCAATTTTTGCCATAATGAATTAAAATTATTGTGTCAAATGGCTAAGGAATTAATTTAGACTACAAATTAATTTATTTGACTACATCCTTTTCTTAGATACATTTGCCATAATCTACAAATTAAAGAAACTCACATATTTCTCGATAATATAAAATTAAATTTCAAAATTGAATAATAAAATTAAAAATAAATTGATCTAATAAAATAATTAAGAGAAAAATATTTCTTTTCGCGATTATAAACACATTTAGATAGTGTCAATATCATTTATACATTTTTCGATGTCAAAAAATTGAAATTCAACATTAAAAAAACAATTCACTACAAGTTAATCGAGTAGAAGAAATTAAATAAAAAATTTCCGTTTATTTTCTTGACAAATCATCGATTTTTCTTAACCCCAAGAATGAATGTACATTTTTTTTTTGTCGAAATAAAAAAAATTAAAACGAATAATTTGTTTTCGTCTTCGAATAATCCTCCTTGGCAATACTTATTCGACAATAAATGATAAAAGTTAATAAAAATATCATTCAGAAATATTCCAAAACATCTAAATTTTATTAACAGAGATAAAACAAAATATCAAATATCAATTTTATTTTTAATTTGTAAATTTTTAAAAAAATTTATCAATAAATAATTTAGACATATTTTGAGTCATAATTATTCAGTATCAGTGACATCCTGACATCTCCAACAATCAAGTATTTTAAAATTGTTAATATGATAAAAATTTCAGACAGCAACAATTATTGTTGAACTTAAATTGAATGCTTTTAATGATGATCGTGAAGTTACAAAAACATCCATAGAAAGCACTGACTTCTTGTTAAAAAAAAAAAAATTATAAAAATTATCTAGTTTGTTACGAATTAAATTAAAATAACGTTATACTTATTGAAGGAAATGGATATTATTTATAAAATTATATTTTTATAAATTGATAAAGATAATGTCAACGACAACAGCAGAAATTAAAATAAACTAATCTGAAACATCGAATAAATACGTATTATTTTTACTATGAATAAATAAATGAGAAAGTAGGTACATAAATAAAATAGTAAACTATTATTCTAAATACTAAATTAATCTAACCTTGAATATAATAGTATATTATATAACTAGTACGTGAAGTAGGTGATCCTTGAGGTCTAGAAAGTTAGCACAACCTTTATGGCACAATCACTTGTTACTATAATAGGAATTTTGTGCGAATTATGTGCAAATTATGTGTGGAATTATTAATTTTTGTGCACTTATATATTTTTTTTAATTAATAGTTGTGCTAGCTTGAAGCCAAGATAACACAACTTTTTTGTTTATTAACATAGAGGAAGGCTGTTAGGCCATAATTTTGTGCAAACTATGTGCAATTTAGTGGGTAAATTTCAACTCAATCGGATAATAATTATTTCCCAAATTAATTATTTATTTTTTTTTCTACTGTTGTGCTACCTTAAAGCCAAGATAGCACAACTTTTTTGTTTATCAACGTAGGGGAGGGTTGTTGAGGCCATAATTACGTGCATATTATGTGCAATTTAGTGTGTGAATTTCAACTCAATCGGATAATAATTATTTCCTAAATTAATTATTTTTTTTTTTTCTACTGTTGTGCTACCTTAAAGCCAAGATAGCACAACTTTTTTGTTTATCAACGTAGGGGAGGGTTGTTGAGGCCATAATTACGTGCATATTATGTGCAATTTAGTGTGTGAATTTCAACTCAATCGGATAATAATTATTTCCTAAATTAATTATTTTTTTTTTTTCTACTGTTGTGCTACCTTAAAGCCAAGATAGCACAACTTTTTTGTTTATC
>MKYW01000388.1:23855-34232 GCA_015776835.1 Aphidius ervi
AACTTTTTCAAAACGCAACAGAAAACGTTAAATTTCTATCAGTTTGTAGTGCTAGAAAAGACAAATTTTTCGATATAAATTTTTAGTATTTCGTCTGTTGCGTTTAAAAAATAAATAACTTTAAAATTCGAAAATTTCGCGAGAAGCGCAGCACACAGACATGAACACAAGCATGGCTTCAGTGTACGATGTATCTTATTGATATACGGGCCCTTCGTGGCATAAATATTGGTTCGGTGATGCGACTGGGAATCAACCTTAACGAGCAGAATGAAAGCTAATTTGTACCTCAATAATAATTATGAAAAAACAAGTTACTCCAAAATGTCAATTTACAAAACTTTATTATTATTATTGAGGTACAAATTCTATTTTTATCGGTACAAATAAGCTTACGTTTTGTTCTTGAAAACAAAAAAAAAATTATTTAAAAATATTTATTTTTAAAGGCGCCATGCAATTGTTAATCAAACATTTTTATTAACAAATGCATAGTGCCTTCAAAAATCAACATTTTTGAATAATTTTTTTTTCGTTTTAAAGAGCAGAACGTGAGCTAATTTGTACCGATTAGAACAGAATTTGTACCTCAATAATCAAATCAGATATGCAATTTTTAATTATCATTTTGGAGTAAATAATTTTTTTTTGTTTTTATTTTTGAGGTACAAATTTCGGGCTTGGTGGTACAAATTAGTACAAATTATTCTGCGTCTGTAGCAATTTTTTCCCCCCTAAGTCATCTAGAAAAAAAACCGATTTTTAACCCTTTCTCCACCCTTTAATTTTGAGGTACAATTTAAATCAATGGTGGTACAAAATAGTAAAAATTAAGACGCTTCTAACGAGTATTCTAGATAATTTTTCTAGGACTTATGCAGGCCAGGTTCACGCACCTCCATTTGAGATATACGTAGAGTGAGTATCCCCAGGGAAAAATCGGCAGATCAAATCAGATCTAATTTGATCTGGCGCAGATAAGATTTGATTTTATCAGATCTGGGTACAGATCAAATCTTATCTGACTAGATCTGACCCAGATCAAACTTGATCAAGATTGAATGAATGTTTAAGAAGACAAATTTTTCTTATATCTGATAATCACTGATGTGGCTCTGGAATTTCAGACGAGAAGCACTGAGTTCAAGCCCGAGTGATGTCAATTATTAATCGTGACAATGGATAATTTTCAATTGTATTTGATTCAATCTATAGGAAGAAAAACTAAATTGTTTAACCAAGCATAGAAGAATTTGAAATTATTTTTATTAAATTAATGAATTTTTATCCAGATCAAGTCAGATCACGTCAGATCAAGTCAGATCTGAAAATGTCCAATAATCCTTATCTGGCTTGATCTGAAATATGGCAGATCAAATCTGATCTGATTTGATCTAATTTATTCGATCTGATGATTTTTCGCGGGGTATACCAATAGCTATAGCCATAAATGACAAGCGGTAATTTCTTTTTCAGATGTGACATATGTTTCCGGTTGGAAATACTTCTACAACTTTTCTGAACCACTTCTATACTTTTTTCACTGTTTTCTATTCGTATAAATTTTAGGTGGAAAAAGGTCAGAATAAATTTTAGGCGGAGCAAGGTCAATCATTGTGAAAAAATAGAGGAATTATTTTCAGGTGGAAAAATGGTGAAGAAAGGTTGGAGAAAAGGTGGAGAAATGGTGGAGAATAGTCGGAATAGATCTTAGGTGGAGAAAAGTTCGAGAAATAGTGGAGAACCTTGGTGGAAATACTTCTACGAATTTTCCACGAGCTTTCTACGAGTTTGCTACAAAATTTTAACGAAGTTTTGACGAATTTTTACGAAATTCACCAGTGCGGAGAAAAAATTCTAAAATATCTTCGGAAGGTTTCCCCGTACTTTTCATCATTTTTCTAAACTTCAAGAGATATTTTAAGGATTTTCGCCTGATGGAAATATTTCTACGGATTTTTTACGAATTCTCACGAAATCCACACTTGCGAAGAAAAATTCGAAAATATTTTTCTAAGATTTCTATGTACCTATTACCAATTTTCCGTACTTCAAGAGACATTTTGAGGATTTTTGCCAAATTATCGATGGTGAAAATATTTCTACGAGCTTTTTATGATTTTTCTACAATTTTATACAAACTTTTTACGAATTCCAACGAACTTTCTACGAACTTGCTACGAATTTCAACGAACATTTTACGAATTTCTAAGAATAGTTTTTCTAAAGTCCGCAAACAATCGAAGAAGTTTCTTTGAAGAGCTAAATGAATTCAGAAAAATGTACGCACCCATTTTCTGATAATATTTCAGGGGTGCTATGCTTGGTCCCGTATTGCGGGAGTTATTGCGGGTCCCGCACCCGTATTCAGAGGATGTTCTCATTAGGGCGTTTTTTTTCCGATGGTGGCGTTTGTGAAGCTTTTCTATGTAAAATCTATATAAAAAGTTCACAAGCGCCGCCATCGGAAAAAAAAAGCCCTAATGAGAACATCCTCTGAATACGGGTGCTGNAAAACATGAAGGCGCTTTTTGTTGCTTTCATGTAAATTTTACCTTATTTTTGCATTTGCATATCACTATGGCAGCTTCACATGAAAGCAACAACAAGCGCCTTCATGTTTTTCTATCGCGACTAAAATTTCTTGTCGGCGAATCGTTATTGCGGGACCCGCAATAACTCCCGCAATACGGGACCAAGAATAGCACCCCAGTTATACTTGAGTGAAGTAATAATACCCCGGTTGCTCCAATAATTTTTTGTTTATGTCACTTCGATATACAATTTATATACAACAATTGAGGTTATTCCTCAAATAATTAGTACCTAAAAATATTATTTTGAGCCAGTACTGCCACTACAAGAAACAGCTTTTTCCTATAAAATTTTAGCCGGGATTACAGAGCAAAATTGCAGAGCGGGAAAAAACTTATTAAAGGAATGCACCCATACACTTTGACCAAGTTGGTATAAAAAAAATAATAACTCAGAATAGGTTGTTTCGATACCATATGGTTGCTACGTACAGTGATAGGTTTGTTGAATAAAAAAATTATAATTTTCTCTGGGGTAAGTTCCAAAACCTCGTTCGGTTCGGTATATCAAGATGGCGGCGATTTAAATCAAATGTAAAAAAATTTCACACACCCCTATATACTTTCCTTTATTAGTGTCAGTCGATGTCGCTTTAGTAAACGGAAGAGAACAATATTAGTTAGTTATTTTTTTTCGTATTCCATACTTAACTATTTTTATGAAATATCAGTTTTGCTTTCTTTTTATAGTGCTAGCACAACAATTTCGTAAGAAATTTTTCTCCTTGTATTAATGACAGAGTACGAAAGTAAACTTTTTTTGTTTATTGCACAAAATAAAGCTCTTGAAACGAATTGAAATTTTTCATGCTAGCTGCCGGCATTATATACTTTGGTAATTATTCGTAATAACACATACGTAAAACAGACATAAGTATGAACATACATGTAAATGGAGCATGAGGAATAGAAGAGAAATTGAACCAGCCGAACAAGAGAGAAAAAAAATAAAGGTGATGTGCATCCCGTCTTTTAAATATTGATTTGCAGCGACGTAGTACACGATTCGATGCCTTGGATGGATTTGATTCCAGCACGTTGAATTGTTGAGAGGGAAGGTGATGTGATATTCAACTATGCATACTGTAAAGTGATTCCGTATAAATAATAAAAGAGCAAGATAAATTTATCGGATGATTTTTTCTTGTTTTTTGTCTTCGATCTTGACAAATGTTAAATAACTACTTACTCATTTACAAATAGTCGATTGAGTCCGGCGTCAGGATAGTATTTTTTATTCGGCACTATTCCTTGTGCTAAACTTTAGTTTTTGATAAAACTTTAAAAGTAATTTTCACGAATCATTGAATATTCCAAATTTTGATTTTTTTAATCGTTTCATAAACGTATATGTATGATGAATTGGTTACTTCACGATATTTTTTGTCGAAATTTTTTTTTTTTCTCTTTATTCGGTTAATAGTTCAAGTGAGAAAAGGGCATGGGCGTGCATGTGCGGTCAGCGCAAGTTTTAGTGACAGAACGAGAGGTAAAATGGAGCATCTACTGTTTCCTAAAAAAGTAAATAATATTGATACGATTAGATATAATTTTCCACTTTTTACACTGCTCAAAAGATATCTTCCAGAAACATTTGATCACTTAACGTTTATTTTTGTGTTTTAGAAAAAGACTCAAATTTATGAAGATTACTATGGAATTACCACTTCAACAAAACGATATGCCTGAAGAAATTGAAGAATGTTTTGAAATTTTATTTGATAATGACAAACATCATTTGTTAACCAAAAACTTCGACTCATGGTAAAACTAATTCACATTTCTAACTTATTTTGAATTCTGATCACTTTAAGGTGAAAGTAATACATACAACGGCAATGAAAACAAACAATTAAAAAATTGCTTTATACTAAATAATTTAAAAATAAATTAATTGCTGTACTTATTTATATATAGTTTTCAATAAGTAGCAAAATAGTACTCAATAGAAAAAAAAAAAAAACGCAAATTAAATGAGAAATGGATTCTCCGCCATCCTGTTCTTTAAGTGCGACAGGTGCTTTAAGTGATTTAAGCAGCAGTGGACTGGGTGGTTCAATTTCAAGTGATTCTGTTCGAGCATATCTTACAATCGAAGTAATTGTTATTCGTAATATAGTAACAGTAAGTTTGAATTTAAATAACTATCCGATTTATTTCAGATGCACGAGAGTGATATAGAAAGTAAATCATTATCCCAGGAGGATTCTCTTGACTATCCTGATAGCATGTGCGGACGGAATTTCAGCACATTGAAAAAAGAGCCTGGCTGGACAGAAATGGACAAAAACAATGTTGCAATAAGGCCGCCACCCGAATTTCAAGACAGTCCGACTTCATCAGACTCAATCACATCGACAGAGCGAACACTATATAATCCAAGAATATTTATAAATCATAGATATGAAATATCACCGGCAAACTACGTAACGAATATCGCTTATGAACTTGTGCAGCAAGTAATGGAAGAGGCGCTTGTTATTTCAAGAACAATATCGTGGCTAAAAAGTCACATCATTTTGCCTCGTGCATCCGTTTCAACATCTTTTTATAGTACAAGTCAACTATTAACTTGGAGCAATACTGAACAAGAACAAAAACAAGTACAAGTACAAGAACAAGAACAAGAACCAAAAGAACAAAAACAAGAAGAACAAGACCAAGAACAAAAACTAGAGCAAGAACACCAAAAAAAACGAAAACAAAAACACCATAAACAGAATTCAAAACAACTTTTTTGGGCATCTGAAATGTTACCATCGTCATCATCATTACAAGCAAATAGTATGATCGTAACAATAACACCGTACAACACACTGAATCGTCCGACTTCACGCTCATCTTTGGCATCTTCACGCTTATCAAGTTCTCATAACTCAATAAATACGTCTGGCTTATGTCGCAACGCTGATGATAGTAGTTTTATAACATCAGCTATGTCACATGATGTATTGACGATGAGTGAAATAAGTGACATGTACAACGTACCACTCGATTCCGATATTTATACAGTACCGGTTGACGTTGTAAGACAGCATTATTATGAATCACGATTTCCCCAAAGAGCGAGGCGCCATCGTCATCATAGAAAACGAAAAAGAAATGTGTCAACAAGTTCTCAAAGTGAACTTGAAAGTCATATGCAACAAACACGTCATTATTGCAGTAAGCCCCGTGCAATTACGCATGTTATTAAATCCCAAAGACTATTAACTGAAGTATTTTGGAACAATGATGATAAAAATGTCGACAGTGGTATATATGGTAATGAAAAACGCCATAGTGTACCAGGCACATCTTGCCATCATACGACAACATCACGTCATCAAATCAATAATCACGAACAGAATAATGTTGGTGAACCAATCCACATGACGCTCCATGAAGTCCGACAATATCTCGAGACACTTTATTCGAATTCCAGTGATTCAAGTGAAAATAAGATGAACCGAAATAAATTACCAACGAATAAAATACCAATACAGCTATCAATGCAAAAAAATCATATAACGGCAGTTGTCGACAGTAATATTAATAAATATAGTAGTCTACAAATTAATGCGACATTATTAATAGATAAAGCAAATAATGGACTGATTAATAGTAATAATAATAACAATAATAATAGTTTTAACAATAATGACGACAACAACAACAACAACATTATCAATGCCAATAATAATACTAACACCTACAACAATAACAACAACAGCAACAGCAGCAGCAGCAACAACAATAATAAGAATAAGAATAAGAATAGTAATATAAGTAATGAAAATAATAATAATAATAATAATAATAATAATAATAAAAGTATCACAAATACATGCTTTAGAAAACATAAAAAAAACAATTTAATCCATAATCAATATAAAAAAACGAAAGATATTGAGGGACAGAATAAATATAAAAATGATTCTGATAAAGATAACAATAAAATTAAGAAAAGTCATCGCAATTTTCCATTAAATCTTAAACAAACATTGTGCAATATATTCAGATTCCGTAGACTCGGTTCATCTGACTATTTTGTTAATAAAAAAAATACAACTGTTCAAGGTGATATTGTTGAACAAGACGATAATGGTTCAGATCGTCATATTGATATTAATAGTAAGTTGAGTAATGTTACTTTAACAGCCCAAAAACTATCACTTTTTAACCGTGCATTACCACCATTGCCACGTAACAACGGACATGTTAATAATATTGAACAGGCTCAAGATGTATTGACAGCGATTATTAACAACAAAATTGATCCAACATCAATCAATTCTTCAATTAATCATATTTCATCGTCTTTACAAGATAATGATTTGCCACTTGAAGATTCTAGCATGGATTTTGCAGCTTCCATTGAAAAAGTCAAAGATTACGGATGGTACTGGGGTCCAATGTCCGGCGAAGCAGCCGAAAAAATACTATCGAATGAACCAGATGGATCATTTATTGTGCGTGACAGCAGTGACGACCATTACATTTTTTCACTGTCATTTAGATTGAATAATTGTGTGAGACATGTCAGGATTGAGCACGATCAAGGTAGTATCAATATTTCACAGTTAGCACAACTGGGTCATTTACATATTTTTTTTTTTACAGGGAATTTCAGTTTTGGTAATTGCACTAAGTTCAAATCACACACAATTGTTGATTTTATTGAAAATGCTGTTGAGCATTCGCGCAGTGGAAGATATTTATTTTTTCTGCATCGTCGTCCAGTACTTGGCCCAATGAGAGTCCAGCTACTCCATCCGGTCTCAAGATTCAAACAAGTTCAATCACTGCAGCATATTTGTCGTTTTGTTATATTGAAAATGGTACGACGTGATTTGATATCAACATTACCATTACCAAGGCGATTAATCGATTACTTAAGTACGCCACATTACTATAGTGAACAATTTGATGAGCAAGATGATCGCGCTGAGTCACCAGTCAGTTCATCAACAGGTGAATTAGAAAAAATTTGTTTTATATCACCAAGCTTATTATGACAAGTGTAAAATTGAATTTGACTCGAGAGTTTGTTTTAAACTAAAAAAAAGTTATATAGTTCTTGTGAAAATTAAGTTTATTGTATGATTGTCATTTTTCCTTGTTGTTTTGGATATATCTTACGATTTATTATACGATATATATTATTATAATCACTATTATTACTAAATGATGAAACTGCAATAATTATGATTGAGTTGCATAGAAAAAAATGATACATACCAATCTACCATATTTAAAAAATTGGAAATAACAATAATAATAATCAATAATAAAATGAGTAAGAATAAGTTCTCATTATTTTTTAATATAATATTAATAAAGATAGTGAGCATTATAAACATCATTAACAATCCTAAAACCGAATGTTTTTATAATTATTTATGCCACACAAACATTTGTAATTTTTTATAAAGTACGGTATATATTCGAATATTAATATTGGAAATGAAAGAAAAAAATACTTAAAACGAATAATACTATTAATAAGTGTGTATTGATTACATGAAAACCTCGTTACAAAAATTTTTATTCATTTTTATGTAAAAGATATCATTACTACAAGCGTATAACCTGCATTTTTGTTATTTTGGTTTTTATTTTTTTAATTTCTTTATAGCAAAATAAAAAATCCGATTAAAAAGGAGAAATAATTTCCTTCATATTGACTACTGTGTCAATATTTTAAATTCTATTTTTCTTACTCGAAAAAATAATGCAAACGAAAAAAACGTCGTCAACTCAGCTGTCGTTATTTTTTCAGGTCTTGCTAGTCAGAAAAGCTAAAAGAGTATGCTTACATTACGTCTCATATTTATAAAAATTCCATATCTGAGAATATTTTTTAATCACGCCCGCGAAACAAATTGTACGTTGAGTTGTATTTAATAACATATATTGCATATTATCGTATAGTATCGTATATAATAGTAAGTTCTTTTATACAATTGCATGTGTGAAATAATATCTGATTACATCCCTGGTGAAAATAATGTTGACAAAAATTGACAAAATTCATCTAATTTTGGCAAATTTTGTCAAATTTTTTTTGTCAATTTTGATAAAATTTTTTTTTTTGATAAATTTTGGAAACATTTGACAAAATTTGTCTAATTTTAACAAATTTTGTCAATATTTGTCAAACTTTGTCAATTATAATAATTTTTTATTTTGATGAATTTTGAAAACATTTGACAAAATTTGTCAAATTTTATCAAACTTCGCCAAATTTTTTTCAAATCGTCAATTTAGAAGAAACTACATGATTTTGTTAGTTTTTTAAAATTTATCTATAAAGTGGAAGGTATCGTCGAATTGCTACCATCATTGCAACTGATGATATTAATCGGTTGTAATCAGTTAGCCGACAATTGACGGGCCGACATAAAAACAATGATTGTAATCGATTGTAATCGATTTGTACTTCAATGTAATGTATTTATAATTTTTTGTAACCCCCCTCATTAATTGTAATTAAATAATTAAAATTAAATAATTAAAATTCTACGTTGCACTTAGCCGACAATTCATAAGGGACAACTGAAAAAATTACTTTTTGTTTCTATTTAATAGTAAATCATTTGTACATTCCAAATATATATGTGTAATGTCTGTCGGAGGTCAACTTTTTTTTAAATTAATTAAATAAACATTTAAAACTAATTTTTTTTCTAGTGTATCAATCGAGCTGACAGCTGTAAAAGATGGCGGCGGATGTTTATTTACAATAAAAATTATCAACAACAACAACAACAACAACAACAATAAACAGCAGTTTACTCCAACAATTTACTCCTTATATTGTTGGAGTAAATTTTTTGCTGTTTGTTGTTGATAATTTTTATTGTAAATAAAAATCCGCTGCCATCTTTTACAGCTGTCAGCTCGATTGATACACTAGAAAAAAAAATCTACGCGCATGCGCAGTAGAACTGTAATTAGGCAATTAGTTTTAAATGTTTATTTAATTAATTACAAAAAAAGTTGACCTCCGACAGACATTACAAATATATATTTGGAATGTACAAATGATTTACTATTAAATAGAATCAAAAAGTAATTTTTTCAGTTGTCCCTTATGAATTGTCGGCTAAGTGCAACGTAGAATTTTAATTAATTAATTACAATTAATGAAGGGGGTTACAAAAAATTATAAATACATTACATTGAAGTACAAATCGATTACAATCGATATGATATTTATTGATATTGTTATAAATAAATGTCATTTTTACAAGTCTGGCTTTTGTCTGGCTTTACTGTGGCTTTACTGTGGCTTTACTCTGGCTTTCCTCTGGCTTTTGTATTGCTTCAGATTGATGTCTTTTTTTTTTTTTTTTACGCGAAAAATTAATTTTAACACTAAAAATGTTTCTCAAAATTATTAATTTATCTTTGCTGATCAATAATTATTGATATTGTTATAAATTAATGCCTTTTTTACAATAGTCTGGTTTTACTTTGGAAAAGGTCTGGATTTACTATTGCCTTACGCTAGCGATTTTTGTGATTAGTCGATTTAAGTCAACCTCAAAACGTCAAAATCTGTCAACTTTTACATTACTTGTTCTACTTATATTCATTTCTTTACATCAATATTATTGTTAAAAATAAGTTAAATAATAATTTAATTTAAATAATATATCCATATAAAGCCCAAATTTATGTTTGATATCGTTAATATTCTGTTTTTATTATCTCTGGCTTTGCTCTGGTTTTGCTATCGCTCTGGCGACAAAAGCGATATCGTTTTCTTCTGGCTTAGCTCTCACCATTTCCGCCAGGG
>MKYW01000039.1:4681-18814 GCA_015776835.1 Aphidius ervi
GATTTTTTTTTTAAATAAATTTTGACAAAAAAAAAAAAGAGAAACGTCTGTGAGAATTTGCAATTCTCACACAATTCCGACACAATTCCGACACATGACAGTATATTTTTATTTTGTATTTTTCAATATAAAAAATCATTTGTCAAAATTTATTAAAAAAAAAAATCTAATATGCCGAAAATTATCAAAATATATGATAACTTTATTATTGAACATAAATTTTTATTAATAAAATGATTTTTTTTATTGAAAAATACAAAATTAAGATATACTGTTGTACGTCTGTCGGATTTGTGTCGGATTTACAATTCTCACAGTCGTTTGTCGGAATTGTGTCGGAATTGTGTGAGAATTGTAAAATCTCACAGTCGTGTACAGATGATTCTGACAGCTAACCTCACTTTTAATACACAAACAGAATTGAGTTTTTTCAATAAAAAAATTATTTAAAAAAAATTCTAATGTGTCTTAAATTGTGAGAATATTATTTAGAAATTTTTAGGCATAATATTTTATTTTTTAAATGCTTCTTACTATTCATTTTTGTGACTCAGAAATTCTTATAGTCGTGTGTCGGTTTTGTGTCGTTTTTGTATGAGATCAGTGCACAAACCGACTGTCGGCATTTTCGCTAGGGTAGGGGATGTGCGATATCAGTGATATCGATATTATCAAAAAAAGATATCGTTATCGAACCGATATTCTGAAAAAGTAATATTGGATATTCGATAGTATCGAGGTCAGTTGGTTTTACTGACTGTAGAAAAAAAAGTAATTTGTGCATCTTAGAATTTGAAATCACAATAAACAAAAATACATGAATTTATCATCCATCAATTTTATTTAATTAATCTTTATTTAATCATTATGGTATGATTATGGTTTTATTGTTATTGCTTGTTAATATTCAATAATGAAAGAGTTGCTTTGAATTAATATTTCTATTTTTATTTTTTTTTACTTTTACTTAGTATTGTAGTTTTCGGAAATCGTTCAAGTAGACTATAGAAAAAATTGCCATAAACGAACGTAGATAATTATTTATTAAGGCAAAAGCCTATTTTGTTCCCATCCAATTAGCCTAAGTTTGATGGAATTAGAATAAGCTGTTAAACTTATTCTATTGGAGTTTTTTTTGGAGAATATTGGAGTGAAGTTAATTTTCTTTGGGAGTTAATAGTTTAATTAATAATAATTAATTGAGGTTTAGAGGCAAAAAATCCCATTGGTAGTTCTTCAATTTATTATTAAAAAATATCATAACTTTTTAATTGTTGCTATGTGCTGACTAATCATTTTGGTCCATTGCGCATCCCTACACCAAATTTTTCCTTGATGCACTCTATCATACTCCTGGTTTTTAGAGATTAAATTATAAAACAATAAATTTATGTTCAAGAACTTTTTTATCATGAATAAACATTTCGGAGTAATTTGGAGTAATTATAAAAATAATGCTGTCACTTTGTCAATGTATGGGATTTGAGAGTAGGGAGCGCAATGGACCGAAATGATTAATCAGCACATAGCAACAATTGAAAAGCTATAATATTTTTAATAAAAAATTGAAGATTTCCCAATAGAATTTTTTTGCATATTATGATTCTCCAAAGAATTATCTATCCATTGCAAAAAAAAACCTGAATAAATTGAAAAATAAAAAAGTTCAGGGTGCCTGCGCCCCTAAATCTTAATGAATTAATATTAATTAAACTATTAACTCCCAAAGAAAATTATTTTCACTCCAATATTCTCCAAAAAAACTCTAATAGAATGAGTATACCAGCTTATTTTAATTCCATCAGACTTAGACTAATTAGATGGGATCGCCCATTTTATCAATAAAAAAAACTATTTAAAAATTCGTGAAATGGGGTTTTTAATGTAAAATTCATATGTACAATTGAGACTGTCAGGCAGCTATTAAAATTTTTCAAATTGATTTTTGCTATTGTTAAACACCTCCTTAGTGGAAATATTTCTTCGAATTTTCTACGAATTTCTACGAATCTCTACGAATCTCTACGAATTTTTACGAAATTGACCCATTCAAGAAAATAATTTCGGAGTTATCTCTCAATTTTTCTTCGAGTTTTTTGGCCTTCGGAGAAACTTCTCTGATTGCTCGGGAATTTCTCTAAAAGTCAACCGTGTGTTAAAATAGTTCCAAAATTTTCTCTGAATGTTTCTCCGAGTTTTTTTCAACTTCAAAGAAGTTGGACTATTAGTAGAAATAATTTGTAGATTTTCTTTAAACATTTTTCGAAATTCATTCAGCTCATCAAAGAAGCTTCTTCGATTGTTTGCGGACTTTAGAAAAACTATTCTCAGAAATTTGTAAAAAGTTCGTTGAAATTCGTAGCAAGTTCGTTGAAGTTCGTAGAAAGATCGTTTAAATTCGTAAAAAATATTTCCACTATGAATTATTTGGCAAAAAACCTTAAAATATCTCTTGAAGCTCAGACAAATGATTAAGAGTACTGTGAAACCTTCCCAAGATATTTTAGAATTTTTTCTCCTGGCACTCCACTTTATCGTAGAAACTTCTAGTAATGATCATTTTGAAGGTCTCAATTTGTAGAAATTTGTAGTGTAAAGGGTTTAATTTATAGTTCAAAAATTAAGGGTGAAGAAAGAGTTAAAATTTATACTTTCTTTGAAAATTAAATAAAAATAATGATAAATAGGTCGAATAGCTTCATTAGAATTTGTAGTAATTTGTAGTGAACGAATTTTAATTCTTAGTTAATAAATAATAACAAAAAAAAAATTTCTTATATAATACCTAGTTTTTCCGGAAAAACGGTCCAACTACAAATTCTAATTTCTTCGCTACAAATTAGCGAGAGTGTTTCTGCATTAACCTGATATTTTAGTTTTAATTTTGGTCTATAGATAAAAAAGTTACGCAATATTTCATTAAGGTATTATGTAAGAAAATTATTTTTTCCGGAAAAAGGGTTCAACTACAAATTCTAATTTCTTCACTACAAATTACCTAGAGTGTTTCTGTATGTGTCTGGTATTTTAGTTTTAATTTTGGTCTATAATCAAAAATGTTATAAAAATTTTAATATTTTGGATTAAAAAAAAACAAATACCTTCCGATTTTTTTTCCGGAAAAACGTTTCAACTACAAATTCTAATTTCTTACTACAAATTAGCTAGAATGTTCCTGTATCTACCTGATTTTTTAGTTTTAATTTTGGTCTATAAATAAAAAAGTTACACAATATTTTATTAAGGTATTATGTAAGAAAATTAATTTTTCCGGAAAAACGGTCCAACTGCAAATTCTAATTTCTCTGCTACAAATTATCTAGAGTGTTTCTGCATCAACCTGATATTTTAGTTTTGATTTTGGTCTATAAATAAAAAAGGTACGCAATATTTTATTAAGGTATTATATAAGAAAATTAATTTTTCCGGAAAAACGGTTTATCTACAAACTCTAATTTCTTTACTACAAATTAACTACAGTGTTCCTGTATCTTTCTGATATTTCAGTTTTAATTTTGGTCTACAAATAAAAAAGTTACGCAATATTTTATTAAGGTATTATATAAAAAAATTAATTTTTCCGGAGAAACGGTTCATCGACAAATTCTAATTTCTTCACTATAGATTAGCTAGAGTGTTCCTGTATCTACCTGATTTTTCAGTTTTAAGTTTGGCATAAGAATAAAAAAGTTATTAAGATTTTAATATTTTAGAGTAAAAAAAAATAAAAGAAAAATAATTTGAGAAACCGGCTCAATAAAAATCCATTTACATTCTTCACGAGTCTCTCTTCATCTAAAATAATTGTAGAATTTTTTTTTTATTATAAACAAAAGAGTTATGCAATTTTAATATGATTGTTGCTCAGCCGAGACGTGGACAAAAGCGTTGTCTTCCGCGATCGTGCATATACGATCGTCAACGATCGTCGAAATTTTTTCCCGGGTATTTCTATCAGGGATACTTTTAATTTATAATTTGTTAGATATATAAATATCATTTTAGCTACCATGATTACTGGAAAACTACTAGTAGATTACTGGTAAAAGTTTACTACAAAGATTACACGTAGCAAAAAGTTTTATAAACATTTCTATGAAACGTTTTTATACAAATTTTTATACAAATTCTTATATAGATTTGGCGCTTTTTTTTATAGAATAAATTCTATAAAATTTGTGGTTGATTTTTATAGAATGAATTTATTAATTTTTTGTAGGATTTGGTTTATAGGATTATTTTTATAATGAAAAATGATTTGTATATATCATAATCATAATAATACGCTGTTCTATAGAAATATTTTTCTATAGAATTTCGAATGATTTTCATAAAATATCCGAAACGGAATGTTTTATAAAATTTTTCCTATAGAATAGTTTTTATAGAAATATTATATAAACTCTATAGAATAGTCCTGTATAGATTTTATTATATATGTATAACATTGTATATAATTGATTTATTCCATTTATTTATTGCTGTAACGAGTCTTTTTATTTATTGTACAATAATATTCATTTATTAAACAAAGATATAAACCAAGCCAATGAAACATGCGATGACACTCAATCCATTGACAAACAGTTACAGTCACTTCTGAATCATCAGGGTCTATCTCATTATTAAACTCGACTAAAACACTTTTTTTTTTTTTAATTATATATTATCTATTTCAATAAATATTTTCAATCATACGCAATAACAATAAATCAAACTATCTTCATAATAATATTATGTAAAACTTTATATAATCAAGCATCAACGACCACGCCATTTATGAACGACTATGCGCATTGCTTTCTGGCAGTCGACTGAGTTTCCGGTAGACCATATAGTCCTGTGAATAAGGGTGTGGCAAGCCAACGGAAACTCAGTCGGCTCAGTCAACTGCCAGAAGGTGATGCGCATAGTCGTTCATAAATGGCGTGGTCGTTGATGCTTGATTATATAAAGTTTTACATAATATTATTATGAAGATAGTTTGATTTATTGTTATTGCGTATGATTGAAAATATTTATTGAAATAGATAATATATAATTAAAAAAAAAAAAAGTGTTTTAGTCGAGTTTAATAATGAGATAGACCCTGATGATTCAGAAGTGACTGTAACTGTTTGTCAATGGATTGAGTGTCATCGCATGTTTCATTGGCTTGGTTTATATCTTTGTTTAATAAATGAATATTATTGTACAATAAATAAAAAGACTCGTTACAGCAATAAATAAATGGAATAAATCAATTATATACAATGTTATACATATATAATAAAATCTATACAGGACTATTCTATAGAGTTTATATAATATTTCTATAAAAACTATTCTATAGGAAAAATTTTATAAAACATTCCGTTTCGGATATTTTATAAAAATCATTCGAAATTCTATAGAAAAATATTTCTATAGAACAGCGTATTATTATGATTATGATATATACAAATCATTTTTTTTTATAAAAATAATCCTATAAACCAAATCCTATAAAAAATTAATAAATTCATTCTATAAAAATCAACCACAAATTTTATAGAATTTATTCTATAAAAAAAAGCGCCAAATCTATATAAGAATTTGTATAAAAATTTGTATAAAAATTTTTATAAAAACGTTTTATAGAAATGTTTATAAAACTTTTTGCTACGTGTACCAGTAATGTACCAGTAATTTTCCGATAATTTTTGCGGTAAACTTTTACCAGTAATCTACCAGTACTTTACCGGTAATCTTTGTGGTAAATGTTTACCAGTAATTACCGGTAATTACCAGCTGGTAATTTTCTATTCACCTCTCTAGAAACATTTTGTATTTACCAGTGAATTACCGGAAAATTACTGGTAGCATATTGCCTTACTGCTTATGGTTATCTGTGCACATTTAGACTCTTAATTAAGACGCTTAATCCGTTGGTAATAAATCCTACAACTGTTAAAGTCAGTCAATATTTTCGTGACGATATTCGGAAAATGATATCGAATATATATATTAGATATCCGATATTTGACGCCTACCGATATCGAATAAAAATATCGTCAATATCGGGTCCTGCGACACATCGGCTGATATCGCACATCCCTACCCTAGGGCAGTGTTGGGTAGACATGATACCGGTGTATCATACACTGTATCATTTAGTATGATACATTTTCATTATCATACGCCATTAATTATTACATTAAAAGCGCCTCTACAATTTACTTTTTTAACTATTTTACTGACGCCATTTTGCCTATCCGCCATTGTACACATATTTTGCGCTTAAGGGATTACCATCACCAATTAAAAACGCAGATAGAGCCTTGAAATTTTTTAAGTAGATTAATGAAATAATAATAGGCTTGGTTCCTTACATGTAGTATCTTACACAAAGTTTACTGCGCCATCTTACAGCAACCACGGAACCTCGATTCCACAGTCAGTAATTCGAGAAATTCAACATTTTTTTTATTAAATTTGGCAAATGGCTGAGAAACTAATCTTAGAAACATTTGCCATAATTAATTAATCAAAAAGCTATTGGCAAATGTCTCTAAGAAAAGGATGTCATCAAATAAATTGATTCTTAGCCTGAATTAATTTCTCAGCAATATTTTCTTTAATAAATGAAAATTATTGGGCCAAACGGCTGAGAAATTAATCTAGTCTGCGAATTAATTTTTTTGTCAACATTCGTTTCTTAGAAAAATTTGCCAATACCTATTTAATTAATTATGGCAAATGTTTTGAAGGAAAGGATGTTGCCAAATAAAGTAATTCGCAAATTAGATTATTTTTACGATAATTTCTATTTAAAAAAAAAAATTACTTCGTCAAATGGCTGTAAAAATAATCTAGTCCACGAATTAATTTATTTGGCAACAATCTTTCCTTAGAACCATTTGCCAATAGCTATTTAATTATTTATGGAAAATTTTTTTAAGGGAAGGATGTTGCCAAATAAATTGATTTGCAGTCTAGATTATTTTTACAGCTCTTTATTGACAGCGAAATTTTTTTTTTCAATAGAAAATAATGCTGTAAAAATAATCTAGACTGCGAATTAATTTATTTGACTACATTCTTTCCTTAGAACCGTTTGCCAATAGCTATTTAATTATCTATGGCAAATGATTCTAAGGAAAGGATGTTGCTAAATAAATTAATTCGCAGTCTCTATTATTTTTACAGCATTTTTTTCTATTAAAAAAAAATTACTATGTCAAATAGCTGTAAAAATAATCTAGACTGCGAATTAATTTATTTGGTTACATCCTTACCTTAGCAACATTTGCCTATAGTATTTCGATATGTTCTAGCAAATGTCTAAGGGGTTAATGAAGAGTACTACACAATCCATCTAGTTTTATATAGTTTTCAGCTACCTTTGCCAAATTAAATTTAAATACTATGTCAACACCAAGTGACAGCTTCCTTCTCATCGTCGGTCGTTAAAAATAGGCTTTTGAAATGGCGTCATGTGTAAATTACGTAATAATTACATAAATTACGGTAATTTACATGTAATGCATTAAATTTAAAAATCGACTAAAGACCCATTACTGATAAATGTCAGGAAAAAAGATAGTTTGATTAGCTTGCAAGAATAAAATAATAAATACAGTCGTAACAGGTGGTTTTGATCCTGTTTGAATTTTTATAAATATTCAAACTTTTGCCACCAAATAACTTTAATTTATTATAAGAATTAAAATACTTCATTAAAATACTTTAAATAAAATAGAACACATTTTTTAATTTCATATTATTCAAACTATTTATTAGATGCTTAGACTATATGATAGATTATCGCTTATGGTACAATATATATATTTTCAATTATTCGTGATGTGGCAAGGCCACGTCACCAAGATGTATTTTTACAAGTTTTATTTTTCAGACGCACTCAATGGTGGCCGGACTTGAAGTAATTTTTATATTTTTTAGACTAATTTATGAAGCACCACCACATTGACTACGTCACACGATGGGTAAATGTGGTGGGAGCATCGAAATATGCGCTAGAACATTCTATCTTGTTACACAGTAGTTACGAGATTACAATCACCCAGATAATTTAACATCACTTAATATCACAAATATATTTCTCTTGTCATTTTCCATGAGAAACGCATTAAATTAATCTGAGAAACCTATTTGCCAAGTTGACATTATTCTCCATATTGGCATACGTTCATATATTCCTGCACCCGTATTAGAGCTGTGAGTCGGTTATTAACCGGTTAATGACCGGTTAATAACAGGCGGTTAAAAATTTTTCGGTTTTAAACCGAAAAAAGGAGGAGCCCGCGCATGAAAAGCTGCGCGCACTTCATACTGCGCATGTGTGTACAAGGCTGAAAATATTATTTATTTATTTTCAACAATAAAAATATTAATTCATTATAAATAATATTAACATTAAATATTATTTATTCAATGTCAAAAAATTATAAATAGTTCAATTATGTTTACAAAAATTCAATCGTAGTGTCAACTGAAAAATTCATGAATAAAAAAAGACAGTGAAAAAAGTAAGCATCATAACAATTTTAATTTTTATTGTTATTAATATTTTCTTAAACATTTTTATAAAAATTGAAAATTATCAGTGATAAATTTCAAATAATTATATAACAATTAAAATTATAATTTGCAGTTGATGTGTATATCATATTCAGTTCAGAGAGACTTGGTTATTGTAAAGAGGAAAAGTGAGGTTCAACCCAGAGTTGACAGTCTACATTTTTGTTGTTGATATGTCATATATGTAAGTAAAAAAAAAAATTACATTTAGTTTAAAGAGATTTATGAGGTTTTATTGTAAAAAGAAAAAGTGAGGTTAAACCCAGAGTTGACAGTCTACATTTTTGTTGTTAATATGTCATATATGTAAGTAAAAAAAGTAATTAAATTTAGTTTAAACAGATTTAATAACAGTCCATATATTTTATAGATACCAATTTCAACAATGGGTCGTCCTGAATCTGAAGTTTAGAAACATTTTAATGTTGTTGCAAATCCTGAATGCAAATACAAGACAGGAAGTTGTAAATATTGTGGAAAAACATATGTTTCAAATGCTGGTAGAATCATGAAGCATCTTGCTCAAGAATGTCAAAATTGTGATGATGAAATTAAAAAAAATTTTATGGAACTGATTGTGCCAAAAAATAAACCTGATGTCAGACAATCATCTGAGCAAGTTGTAGCACTAATTACAAAGAACAAAACAACTCAAAACAAAGGCTAAATTGATAAGTTTATTGATACTAAAATGTCTAAAGAAAATCATGATAAATTGACTGCTTCTTTTGCAAATATTCATACAAAAAAAAGAAACTCATCATTAAATGATTGTACTCAAAAACTTGTTAGTATCAAACACAATTTACCCCTTGTTGAACCTGCTTGACCAACAATATCACCAGTAGGAAAAAAATCATTAGCAACAAAAAAAGATGCGAGTTTTGAAGAATTTGTTGGAGAAATATCTGATTGGGAAGATGAAGGTTGGGACGATTGTTCTCTTTATGATGAAAGTGAAAATGAAATTTAATTGTTGACCAAAAAAATTAATTAGTTTTTTGAAGTGATGAGCTTAAAATATCATTATTGTTCTAAAAAAAGGGTTACAAGTTTTGACTTTTAAAGTTTGAAGTATACCAAAAATTAATCATATATATAAAATTTAAAAACATATCTAGTTTTTAGTTGAGTTTGTCCTTTTTTTTTTCTTTTTTTTCTTATGAGAAAATTGCTAATTTTTTTTTGTTTTTCCTCTCTATTTTTTTTCTTTTATTTTTTTTTTTTGAGGACAAATTGCTAGTGCAAAATATTGACAAACTAATGTCAAAATAAAAGTAAAAAGCTTTATTAGTTTTCAACAAGTTCATGGTATAAAAAAATATATAAAACGTTAAAATATGGTATATTTTGAAATTTATATTATTCTACTCGTTACAATATTATTGTATAATATTGAAAATATTATTAGTCTTAATTTTTCTTCCATTTATTGTTACTAATAAATATAATATATGGAATCTACAGGTCTTGTTAATATTATTATTCCCAATCATTATTTTTGAGATTTATTTTTATTTTCAATATGTATTATTGAAATTTTTTTTTTCAACTCGAGTTTTATATAGGTTACTCAAATATTATATTTTTTTTGTTTATAACAATTTATTTATTTATATTAATTTATTGTTTTTATTATTAATAATTAATTATATTAAACATTGAAATAAGTCTCTGATTTTGGACCTATCATAAAGCTTTTAATGTTGCGCATGCGCGTCGATGCCCCGCCCCCGTTTGGTTTCAAACCGGTTACTAACCGTTAATAACAGTTATTAACCGTCAAAAAAATAAATAACCGGCTAATTAACAGCTCTAGAGTCTAGTCTTCTTGACTTCATTTTATAAAAAAAGAGGGCACTTTCAACTATCATACACATTATGTAGTATCATACGTATGATACCCCGAAAATCGTTGAATTACCATCACCAGTGTTGGGTTGGTATGATACCGCGGTATCATACCGGTCGTAAACCTTGGTATAATACCGGTATAATACCGTGGAGGTTTCATACTTTCATACCGCATTAGTAACGCCATCTGTAAGAATTTTCGTATATCACGTCACACACCATTTTTAATTCCTCATAATTTGAATTTAAAAATATCATTCCTTTAATTATAGCATAATAGTAATAATCTTCATCCTTTCCTCAGAAATTTGTCAGTAGTAATAAATTAATTGAATATATTAAAAGCTATTGATAAATGTCAAAGGATGTGGCTTACCTGTTAATTTCTTTGGCTCAATTAATCCTTTATAAATCAACATGTGGCAACATCCTTCCCTTAGCTATTTTTTCCATAGTTTTTTATTTATTTATTTATGTACAAACCTATTGGGAAAATGTCTATAGAAAGGATGCTGTTTACATGTCAATTTATAGAAAATTATTTTAGCCAAAGAAATTAGCACGTAGGCAACTTCCTTTCCTTAACTAATATTTTTCCCATAGCTTGTTATCAATTTAAATAAATAAAAATCTGTAGGAAAAATGGTAGCTAAGAAAGGATGTAGCCACATGTTAATTCATAAAGAATTAATTTAGCCAAAGAAATTAACACGTAGGCAACTTTATTTCCTTAGCTACCATTTTTCCTATAGCTTTTTTTTTCTTTGAATAAATAAAAAGCTATAGGAAAAATGATAGCTAAGGAAAGGAAGTTGTTTACTTGCTAATTTACAAAGAATTAATTAAGCCAAAGAAATTAACACGTAGGCAACTTCCTTTCCTTAACTACCATTTTTCCTAAGGCTTTTTATTCTATTAAAAAAATAAAAATCTATGGGAAAAATGGTAGCTAAGGAAAGGAAGTTGTTTACCTGTCACTTTACAAAGAATTTATTAAGCCAAAGGAATTAACACGTAGGCAACATCCTTTCCTTAGCTAATATTTTTCCTATAGCTTTTTATAAATTTAAATAAATAAAAAGCTATAGGAAAAATGGTAGGTAAGGAAAAGATGTAGCAACATATTTATTTATAAAGAAAAGATTCAGCCAAAAAAATTAACTTCTGAGGAAAGGATAAAGATTATTACTATTATGCTATAATTAAAGGAATGATATTTTTAAATTCAAATTATGAGGAATTAAAAATTGTTTTCTTCTCGAAAACACCAATAATGATGATCGTCCGGTCGTGGATCAACGTGGAAGTCTATGTGTCACTCTGCTACAACTGTGGATCGTCATTCGTATGGCACTCTGTCACAGTCGTAGATCGTCATAAAAAGTCATCAACGGCTGTCTACTACCACATGTTCATCTCATTAATTTTTAATATCATCTTACATATATAATTATATACATATTATTAAGTAACTTGTAATTGTAATAACTTATATAATGTAGCCCAAAAGAAATAGATGTCAAAGGCGTAAACTTAAATAAATAAATAAATAAATAACATGTAGGCAACATCCTTTCCTTAGCTTATATTTTTCCCATAGCTTTTCATTTATTTGAATAGATAAATTTAAATAAACAAAAAGCTATGGGAAAAATGTCTAAGGGAAGGATGTGGCCATATGTTAATTAATAAAGAATCAATTTAGCCAAAGAAATTAACAGGTAAACAACTTTCTTTCCTTAGCCATTTTTCCCATAGCTTTTTGTGCATTTAAATAAATAAAAAGCAACGGAAAAAATAGCTAAGGAAAGGATGTTAATTACTTTGGCTGAATTAAATCTTTAATAATTAACAGGAAAGCTACATCCATTCCTTAGCCATTTGTCAATAGCTCATTATCTGTTCAAATAAATTGAAATACATTGCTGTTATTGTTTTTATGATCAAATATTGTTCATATTATTTGTTTATTCTGTAATATATCTATTAATATATCAACAAAAAATTTGACAGTCGAGAGTTTTATGCTGGTATGGTAGACAGTTGTGATATGTCATAAAGTTTGTGTGATATGTCATAAATGACAGGGGCGTACCTGAGTTTCATACTTTCATACTTTCATACCGGTATTATACCGGTTTAATGCTTTCATACCGGTATCAAAGTATTAAACCCAAAAATCGACCATTTACCCAACACTGCCCTAGGATAATAAGTAATAACACAGAAAAAAAGAAGTGTCATATAGATAATAGATATTGCCAAAGTGTCAAAGCGTGTGATGTTGCGTTTAGATTATTCCATCATTAGTCAAGGTTGAAAATATTTTATTTTTCCACACAATATAGACATATCGAATTTTGTGTCACTTGATACTGATAATGGAGACAATTGACCAAGCAATTGTCCACGATGATGCACCACTTTGTGTCAATGACAGTTTCGAAAAAAGTTTGTGTTTGAAAATAATTCCTTTTTTTAACCATTGATATTTTTATTTATTTCTATTTTTTTCTGGCTTTAAAATTTTTCAGTTAATTTGAAACGAATACCGAGTGATACATCATCATGCATAAAGTCAAGATATACGTTTGGTTTTCTTGGATTTTTAGGATTTGCTTTGGTGTATGCAATGAGAGTCAATCTCTCTGTTGCTATTGTATCTATGGTGAATCAGACTGCATATCCAGACAACGACAATAATAGTGCCACTGACGTTTGTCCAAAAGTTGGTCCAATTAATGGAACTTTCATTCCGGTAAGAAATAATTTACAATACAAGAATTAAATTTGGGCTCCTTTTTTTCATTTTCGTCTTATATTCTTTACCTTGGTAAAATTTAGGCTCTACTCTGTTTTGTGTTATATCATGTATCGGTATTTTTTTTTCATATATTACTTGTTTCATATGTTATATTGTATTCATAATATGATGATTTATAAATTTGTTCAAGACTTTTATGTGTCTTAGAAAATAATTACTCAGTCACGAATTCTCTTTTCTTTATCATACATAAAAATTACGCCAGCAAATTGAAGAATATCGTAATTAACTCCCAAGCTACATTTTTACAGCTTTTCTTCATTCTACAATTGAGTAAAGTAGTAAGTTGTAACATATCGCAGTAATAAATTCCTAGCTTACAATTAGATATTGAGTTACGATACTTCTTTTTTTCGGTTCTCAGCTATTGTAGGCTATTATATGCAAGTGATATTTAGGCCCCTGAACTTGTAACCGCGCATCGACCAAAAAAATTTTTTTCTAGACTTAGTAGAAGCGTTTTAATTCATAAAAATTTTTAAACTGAACAAAAATTGTAAACCAAAAATAAAGGGTTGAATAAAGGGTTGAAGTAGCTTTCTTTGACAAACGGTTAAGGGTGCTCAAGATAAGTGGAATAAGTTTTTCGGAATTTGTAAAAGTTTGTAAAAACAAAGTCAAAATTTGTAACCCTCTCCTTCACCCAAGTGATGATAAATAATTTTTTTGCTACAAAAATTAACTAATAAATGGATATCTTTTTTTCTAATTGATAAATTTGGTTTCTGATCCAGTCCTATTATAAAAAGAAGAACTGTAATGCCGGTTCTTCGTTGTGTGATTGGTTGTCTCTCGGGTCCCTAGCTTGATATTGTTTCTCTCTCGCTCTTTATTTTAATTAATAAAATAAATTTATTATTCTGTTTCTTCGTCTGTTTTTTTTTTTTTTTTTT
>MKYW01000039.1:71256-82319 GCA_015776835.1 Aphidius ervi
TAAAATTTTTATATAATTTTTATAAAATTTTCATAAAATTTTTATAAAAATTTTATAAAAACTTCTTAACAAGTTTGCCCAATTTTTATAAAATTTTTATAAAATAATTTTATAAAATGATTTTATAAAAATTTTATAAAAATTTTATAAAATATTTCCGTGGGGGATGATGAAGTGTTTTTTATCAGTTGTTCATTGTTCTAAACAAATTAATAATGCAATTATGTAATTGGTTTCTGGTTACTTTTCTTTTCAGAGCGCAAAGTAAACTGTTAATTAATGAGACATTAAGTCATAAAAACCTTTCCCATTTTTGCTGATGGTTTTTCTTGTACCAATTTATACTTAATAAATTCTTCTCGCGCTGGTCCGGTAGATAACCTTTTTGGATCGGCAAACCTTTCTCCAAACTGAATTTGTTCAGCCAATTTTTCAGCTGGATCTACAAAATAGAATTGTACATGGTGAATTAGAAATTGAAATGTATAATTTTTCACTTTTCCTTTATCACAACTTTGAAGTTATGGTGTTGTGGCGAAAAGAGTGCACTGCTTTTGAGTCCTCGTTTTATTGCTAAAGAAATTAATGATTTATTTCTTTCATAATTACCAGTCATTTTGAGTATGTAGTAAAACACCATGAACTTATTATTCTCAATTTTGCCATATTCAATCCCTTTTAAAAGTCGTCCGCACTACGAGGTAAAAATGGTCGATATGTAAAATCAGAATGCAACTCAACCAAATCTGAAGACATTGTTCAATACCGATATTATTCAATAAATGTAACCCATTAAATTCTGAGGATACGTACGGAAACCGGACGGATCAAACGAAATAGTAAGTAAGTTCGTACCAGCTTGCTGCAGATGTGACACACCAGGCCAAAGTGAGGTCTTAAACATGATGAGGTTCAATGGGCATCATGGTTGTACATTTTGCAATCACCCTAGAGTTTATATTGGGGGAAGTATGAAATATTCTTTCAATATGGGTTCTTTAGAAATTCCTCAACCATACAATCGTACTCACGAAAGTATATTAATTGACATGATCAACGCCCATAATTCACGTAAAACGATACAGGGAGTAAAAAGACCAACCCAGTTGATGAATTTACAGTTTTTCGATTCAGCCACAGGCCAAATAGTAGATGACTTACATGCAGTTCAACTTGGATGTGCTCAATTCCATACTGAATTGATACTGGAAATTATGACACCGGAGCAGACGAAAATTTTTAATCAGCGATTAATGGAAATAAAAACGCCAAGAGAAGTCAGTAGAAAGCCAAGGATTATTGATTTGATAGCTCAATGGAAAAGGTCCGAATGGAAAAATTGGCTATTAAGTTATTCCACCATTTGCCTAAGACATCTTGTTGATAATCGTCACATACTCCTCCTAGAAAGATTGGTTCAAGCTGTTTTTCAACTTTCGCAAGAAGTCATTATGCCTGGTGAAGTAATTCAAGCGAGGCGACTATTATTAAGATATGTTGAATTATTCGAAAAATATTACGGTGCACATAAAATGCGTTTCAATATCCAGTTGTATGGGTTTACAGTCTAGCAGGATTCGATTCTTGGAATTATAAACTACGAGTGATGGTCAATTCTCCGAAAGGAATAATGGAACAGATGATAACTAGATTTCAAATTGAACAATTTGTTTACAACCTCTTAGACGATCCACGACTATCAGAAGATATTAAATCCCAAGTAAAGAAAATTCTCTTCAAGGAAATGTACGATGTTGCTATAAAAGTGGGCGACGCATACGGGGTTAAAAAAATAGAAATACGAGAACTTACTGATGATAAATCGCGTCTACTACTAGAGTATGGATATAGATGTAATGAACTGACTAATAAAATACTGCTTTTGAATAACTCAGAATATCACATACACGAAGAACCGATTTGTCGATCGAATAACACATTCTGTCAAACATAGGATGGAGGTTTTGCTGGAGTGGATGAAATCATAACTTTCAGTGAACCTAAAATTTGTGGTGCATTTTGCAAGAAATTAGCTGTCAGACGAAAGCTTACGTATGCATCATACATTGCCGAATTGACTAATGGTCTAGAATGGTCTTTCGTTATAGCATCTGATATAAAGTGTCCAGCTATAGTTATGAATCTCTTGAATAAAAAATATATAAGACCAATAGCAAACAGATTTGAGATTGACTAATTAAAATTAATCAGGAACATTTTTTTTTATAGTACTAAATCATTGTAAATAAAAGAATAAAAAGTTTTTTGATAAAAACAGACTTTAATAATTATTGAACGAAGAAATGAACCATCAAAGGTCGGACTCTGCCAAATTCTCAGTTAAAACAGGTTATCCAGTGGGTAACAGCTGGATCGATTTTAGATATCCACTGGATAACTGGGGGGTACTTGGACTCTGACAAATTTCGAATAGAGACAGGTTATCCAGTGGATAACAGCTGGATCGATTTTGGATATCCGCTGGATAACTGGGAGATACTCGGACTCTGACAAATTTTGAATAGAGACAGGTTATCCAGAGGATAACAGCTGGATCGATTCTGGATATCCGCTGGACGAATTTCATATACTTCGCCATTTCTTTGGATACAACGATATCCTGTGGATGAGTTCTGGATGAATTTTCATCCACAGGATAACTTCTGGATGATATATCGTATCCAGAAGGTCCATCAGGGTTGTTATAATTTACAGCGATCCACCGTGAACTACAATCACATACATCATTATGTAGTGGTAGTATAATAATAATTATTATTATAAGAGAGCCATATAACGTGATCATGAGTATTAGTCTGTCATTGGGAATTTGGACAGAGTTTCATCAGGACTTTACTTCTGATACATAGATATCCAAACGATATAGGGAGAACCATCGGTGAACCATAGAGAGCCAGTCAAGGGAAGGCAGTGATCGTTCAAGAGCCCGACAAGTTGTGTCGTCTCATGACAGCGTAGAGTGCTAAGCTACTACACCCGTATTCAGAGGATGTTCTCATTAGGGCTTTTTTTCCGATGGCGGCGCTTCAAAAACTTTTTGTCAGAGTTCTGTATGAAATGTACTCTATGACAAGAGAGCTCATTTTCACGCTGCCGCACCCGTATTCACGGGGCAAAATTGTTCTCATTAGGGCTTTTTTTTCCGCTGATGGCGCTTGACAAAATTTTTTCTATATAGATTTCACATAGAAAAGCTTCACAAACGCCACCATCGGAAAAAAAACGCCCTAATGATAACATCCTCTGAATACGGGTGCAGAGCTGGGGTTCACATCGATGTATATATATACTATTTAGGACCATTTAGGACAACGATCAATATACTTGAGTTCTTATAGGTATTGCAATACCATTTGCTCCATCATCATGAAGGTGAGGAGTGACTTGGTCACATATCCATTCAACAATTCTTTTAGGAAATCTTAAAATAAAGTAAATTTTTTTTAAATTAATTTAATAAAAATACACGTTTATTTTTTTTTAACACCTAAAATAAGAAAATATCTTGTTTAAAACCTAAATTCTTTTAAAAACTGTTGGTCACTCATATATTCAATAGAATCAGACATATTGCGAATATTATTGTTTCGCCTCATATTAATTAATCTTAGTCTCCTATTTTCATCTTCGTCTTCTTTATTTATTAAATTGGCGATACCAATAATTGCTGGAATATTCATTTTGTCCTTCTCTATTTCTAATTTTGTTTGCAACAGTAACAACAATCAACTTGAAAATTTGACAGCTTTATTTGTTTACATTCCTAATAGGGTTATGGTGCTCAAAATCATCGAAACATGTCATATATACATCGATGTGAACCCCAGCTCGGCAGCATGAATGTGAGCTCTCTTGTCATAGAGTACATTTCATACAGAACTCTGACAAAAAGTTTTTGAAGCGCCGCCATCGGAAAAAAAAGCCCTAATGAGAACATCCTCTGAATACGGGTGCTGCAAGCTCTTAACTCCCACTCACGCGCTTCTCCACCTATCGCCCGGACATGCGCAGCACGCTTTTCTAGCCTGCAACACGAATAGGTTTACGATCCAGCTCGCAGCTTCGGAAAGTTTGTCTCGTCGACGGATGGAGGGGAACCCTTTGCCTAACGAGGTTTTAAAATATCAAGATACGTTACGGGACATCGAATATATACGCATTATGTGCCGCCATCGACACCACATGTAACGGACTTGACCCTCCACAGAGCTTTAGCAATGATCCTTTGAATTATTAATAACCAACTCCCATTAGTTATTAACAATTCAAGCGACAACAAATAAATAATCAGAGCTCATTGATTCATAACAAGCTCTTTGTTTGGATTATTTATTTCGAGAACCGACGAAATAATAAATTTCGTTACAATATATATACATATATTCATATTTATTTATTTTTTTTTTATTTTAAATCTCAAAGGCAATTACTTTTGATTTTGAAATATTATCAAATATTTTACCCAACCATTGAAATTTACTTTAAGCTTATTAATTTCTATGAAATTTATTAATTTTTATTTTTATTAAGCAACCAACTACTTTGTATATCAAAAATATGCCTTACAAAGATTACCATCCGTTTCTATATTTGATACTTGATCCAAATCACTAATTATATATATATGTTTTTTTTTATTATTTGTATATCAATTCAAAGAATTATTTATATTTACTTTTTTACTGTATTTCTTTTGCTATAAATTTAAAAAAATATTATTTATTGATTGTACTTTTATCATTCCTTCTAAAATATTAATTATTTAATCTTTTCTTCTTATAATAATTTATTTTAATATTAATATCATTATCATTTTTATTAAAGCTTCATTAGTTATTAAGAAAATTCTTTTTGTGACTCACTAATTTTTGATATAAAATAAAATCCCAATCTACATTTTAATCATTTTATTTCTCAAAAAATCAGACAACCAAATAAAATTTTAAAGTTTCTATATAAAAATTTTAATCAACAGTTTATGTTATGTTATTGTTCTAGCAAGTACTTTGTTATATACCCAATACTAATATCTTAAATTTTTATTACCCTTTTATTCATCAATATTATTATTTTAATTTTTATTATTATTGAAAAGTCAATCTATCTCTTCGTGCTAAGTTTGAATAAAAAAACTTTTCTTTTTCCTGTCATTTACCAAAAAATATTTCGTGGGGAAACACAAAAAAAACTATTAGTATCTCATTATCAATAAGCCTCAATTAATTTATTTAAATATTTTTATTTTACCAAATTTTAAATATCGCGTAAAAATATCTTTGAATAATTTTCTTTTAAACTTTTAATCTTAAATTTAATATTTTTAAATTTTTACTGACTTTAATTATTATATTTTTATCCTTTATCAATTCTATTCAAATTCTATATTTATTTATTTATTTATTTATTTATTTATTTTCTTTAACCCAACAGTACAAGACCAGTAACAGGGTTACAGGTTAAAATTTATATAATTTATGTATATAAATTTAACAAATTGTACTTAAAAATAATTAATTAAAGTTAACATATTATATTTTTTTATTTATTATTATTTTTCTTTTTTTTTTTNGAACATCAGCATTGCTGCCTCACGTCTTAATGCTAATGGAGTAATTCCAGTTTTATTAATAAGAATTTCATCGTCAATACCAATTGGTGGGTAGATACCTTCTTTCTTAAATAACAATTGCTTGAGATACCTACGTTGTACCGAGTTGATGAGTTTTAATTATTTTTTATTTCTAATCAAGTATGTGTTAAGACAGTATTCGATTTTACTCCTAACCAGGGAGCAATATAACATGTCAATTGTTGACATTTTTGTGAAGTTTTGTGTTATTTTTATGATAAATGACAAAGCACACATTGCTCTTTTAACGGTGTATTCAATATGTCTGTCAAACAGCAGTTTATTATCAAATATTACCCCTAAATCTGTGGTCTCATTAACATTATCTATAATTGTGTTATTAATATAATAATTGTATTTGATAACTTTTCTTGTTCTAACATAATTTACTATATAGCATTTACTCGTGTTGACTGTTAATTTATTTTGATCACACCAATATGAAAATTTATTAATATTATATTGAAGGTAATGGCAGTCATTAACATTATTTATAGTCATGAACAATTTAACATCATCGGCATACATCAATGAATAGCAGATTACATATTCAGCCAGATTATTTATGTATATATTAAATAATAGAGGACCTAAGTTCGAACCTTGTGGAACTCCAGACGAAGGCGTATATGGTAGTGACAATGTACCATTTACGTTTACAAAACATTTACGTTCATTTAAGTAAGACCAGATTAGATTAATTATACAATTTGGTAATTGAATGTACATAAGTTTTTTAATTAAAATGAGCCAATCTAACTTATCAAAAGCTTTTGACATATCAGTGTCGATCACGTCTACCTGATACTTATTACTGACTCTAGACATTACAAACTCAGTAAATTCCACAAGGTTGGAACAGGTACTACGGCGCGGGGCGAACCCATGTTGTGTTTTTGATAAATATTGGCTAAAATGTGAGAAAATTATGTTGTAAAGTAACTTCTCAAATATTTTTGAACATACTGGTAAGATTGATATTTGCCTATTATTTTCTATCAGTTGTTGGTCACCCTTTTTAGGTAGTGGTATAACAAGTGAATTTTTAAAACAACTGGGGTATACCCCTTGATTGATGGCAAGATTAAAAATATATGCCAAAGGACACAGTAATGCATCAGGACAAATTTTAATTATGTTTGATGATAAATTGTCTAGTCCATTTGAATTTTTGTTGGGCAATGATAATATAACTTTGGCAGTGTCGATAAAATTTATGATTATTTTATTATTAGTTGTGCAAGAATATGTGTTAATTAATTGATTAAATTTGTTGTTATTATTGGGGTCAGGGTCATTAAACACTGATGCAAAATGTTTAGCAAATAGTTCTGCTATCTCTATTGGATCAAAGTATATATTATCATTGACCTTGATACAACTGATTTTACTATCTGAATTTCTATTGGAGTTAACATATTTCCAGAAGCAACTGGGGTTTCTATTGATATTATTTTCAATGTACAAATTGTAAGACTTAAAGTCACTGATAATTTTGTTTTTTATTTGCTTTTTAAAGCTTTTAATTCGGTTCAAGTTAGTAATACTTGTATTCCTTTTATTAATTGATTTGTATTTATCACGTAAAGATATAAGTTTTATTAGACTTTTAGAGTACCAATTCGGGTATATTGAGTGTCTTGATCTATGAGACTTTATATGATAGTTATTGTTAATTATTTTAAACATAGTTGTGTAAAAAATTGAGCATGTTGAGTCAACAGTTTCTTGACCATTACCAAGAAGAACTTCCAGCCAGTCGATAGATCTTACTTCTATTTTAAAAGAGTCTATATTAATTTTATGACAATTATAAATATTGTTGCAATTGGCCTCATTGTTTAGTTTCAAGTGTTTATTGTATGATTTGACATTGTTGTCAACAATAATAAGAAGAGGTGGATGATGAGATTCAATCGTAACCATGGGCTCACAAGATGTTACAGTGGTGTTCATGAAGTTGGTGAATATTAAGTCTAGTAATTTGCCATTTGTGTTCTTGACAGTATTAATTTGTCTTAAGTTGATTAAAGATATTAGTCCAGACATAGCTATATGAACTTTATTGATTTTTTTGTCATTGAAGAGATTTGGTAAGTTAAAATCACCAATGATGATTATGTTGCCCTTAATCTTAAGCAGGTAATCTTCAAGGTGTTTGATATATTTAATTAACAGCTTGCAGTTATTATTTGTTATATCAGGTGGTATATAGACCAGATATAATTTATAGTTGACACCAAAGTGCTCAACAAATATACCCAGTGAGTCAATTTCACTAATACTGAGAATATTATTGGGTAAATTAATCTTATGTACTTTATCAAACTTGTTATTCTTGATGGCAGCCAGTACTCCACCACCTCTGGTTTTATTTTTACAGTTTCTGTCTGCTCTAAAAACCGTATACACTGTATTATTAATAGCATATGTTGATAATGTTTCCGGATCTAGCCAGGTTTCTGTTAGTAATATTATGTCGTAATTAGCAGCGAGTGAATTGATATATAAATCATTACCTTTTTTATTTTTAATACTTCGAACATTTTGGTAATATATATTAATTGTTTTATCTATATTATCATATTGTGGTGTTGTAGTTATATCACAGGTATATTCACCGTAAGTATTAGCTAACACATTAGGTGTGACTGTGTTGACAGACAAGCTGGTGGTGGAGAGTGCTGTATTTAGTTTTGTGTTTTTGTTGTTTCTTTCATTTTGACAATTTTGAATTGTCCATGGATGAATATTATTTTGGAGTCTTGAGTGTTTGACTGTATCAGTTGTTGTTTGAGTGATTGACGTTGCTGAAGTTGTGTTGGTGAGTAGTCGTCGCTGATCCAAGCAACAAGTTGGTGATTTTTCTTGGCCTTTTTGAAATACTGAACAAATAAATTACGATTAATCATGTTGTTGAATTTAAGTTTGGTCATTCTGGGTTTTGTTAGTAATTCAGAGTAAGGATAAATGCGGTATAAAGTGAACTCGATTTTACCATATGATTGATCATCATTACTAGTACAAATAGCATTTATTAAGTTTTGAATTTTACCTTTATCAGCATTTAATCTATCTTTATCAGACTTTATATCAGGTTCATTTGATTCCGGTAGACCAAAAATAATGACATTAGACATTCTATTAATTTGGTCAATTGTTGATTCAGTATTGTTGTTGATGTTAAGTTTTAACATTTAGTTTGATGTTAATATCAATTATATTTTTACATATTTTGTTATTATATGTTATCAATTTATCTGCACTCATACGAAAAAAAAGTTTATCTTTATTTTATTCATATTGATTTCAAATAATTTGATTTGATAATAAATTTGATTGCAAATATGATCTGCATTTTAATTCTTTAATTTTTAATTCAACACATTTTTCAATTTTCAATTTTTATCCACTTCATGCGATTTTTATTTTCTTATTCTTTATTCACTTGCAGATCCAATAATTTTCATTTTTAATTTATTTTATTTTTGAGTTAGACACTGGGGTGTCACCAAGGCACGTAGCCTGAGCCCATAACCTGTTAGAATATTTATATTTAAATATTATATTTTATTTATTTATTCATTTGTTCCATAAGCCCAACAGTATATAACCGATATTAAGGGTTACAGTAAAATATACATATTTGAGTTAATATTCAGTAAATACAATAATTATACTCTCTTATTAAATAATATATTAAGGTAATCACTTATGATAATAATCACGCTACCAGTCGTGTACATATAATTAATAACAATTCTGTAAGAAAATATTTAAAATAATATTAGGAGTTGATACTGGCACAGAGGTGGCTGACTAAGCGGAGTAATGTTACAAATGCGTCATGAAAACACATGACGCAATACAACATCAGGCCATAGCTTNACAAATGCGTCATGAAAACACATGACGCAATACAACATCAGGCCATAGCTTTTTCTAAGAAAAAGCAAATATAAACAACATAAACAAAATCTCAACCGCCGGGCCTGTTGGACCCACTACTTCTTCTTGGTCGTCACTCGTCTGGGTGTGATCTCACTAAGCATATCGATCCCGTTACATTTCAATTAATCTTGCGTCCATCTTGAATTGTCAACTGACTTATCATATTTAATAAATAATACTTATTAAAATAATTGTGTTGATTAAATTTATTTCTAACAATTCTTAAGCTATTTATTCCATGAGATTTTTGATGCACGAACGCATTCAAGTACAAACTTTGGTGATATTGTATGCAGTTTCATAATTTTATTTAATAATAATGTTTTTTTACACACCTCATTTGTGGCTCTAACCATTCTAGCTACTGGGGATGATGATGATACCTTGTTACCAGCTGGTGACATAACAAATGGTGCAATAGCTCTTAGATTTGTATTGATTGTATTGAGGCAAATGTCATTCAGGATGTCATTGCCATCTATGTCCCCATGTAACAATTTGATGAAATAATTGATAATTGCTGTTTCACGTCTGAATTTCATGTTCTCCATGTCAGTCAGCCGGTCATCAGTAGCCCTTGGTGGATATTTGCCATGCATTTTAAATATTAGAAACTTTTGAAAATTTCTAATTACTTTATTGTACAATTTCAATTGTTTTTTATTACGCAGCTGACAAATAATAATGCAATAATCCAATTTTGACTGTACAAACGCGAAATACAAGGTCTTAATTGATCTCTAATCAATTATTTATTAAATTGATTTAACTTTAGCTCAATATTATTTTAAATAGATCTCAGTTTTATTTAGGTGGGTTTGAACAATCAAACAATGTAGATGTAAATTATATATATAAATCTTTCTTTAAATGATCAAAGCTACGTATAAACGATCATGTCAATGCAGTGTCCAGACCAAGACTAAAGACCAAGGCCCCAGCACTACGTGTAAATCCGAGGCGGCTTATTTTGCAATCTAGTTCCTCCCGATTCCCCAGACAAGGTCTAGTTATGTTGCATTCATATGGTAATCCTATTTATTTTCTACAGTATCGGTCTCAAATCTGCTTTACCAGCTCAATGGCAGACTTCTTCGGAAATGAATTAAAATAATAAACAAAATTATATTTATCAATTTTAAATTCAATTGATGACTGAAAAATAGTTGATTGTAATTTAATTTATAGAATAAATGAAGAGCTATGGAAAAAATGTCTAAGAAAAGGAGGTGGTCACGTGTAAATTTATAAAGAAATAATTTAGCCAAAAAAATTAACGCGTAGGCAACATCCTTTCCTTAGCTGATATTTTTCCTATAGCTTTTTATCAATTTAAGTAAATAAAAAGCTATGGAAAAAATGGTAGCTAAGGAAAGGAAGTTGCCACATGTTAATTTATACAGAATTAATTTAGCCAAAGAAATTAACATGTGGCAACTTCCTTTCCTTAGCTACCATTTTT
>MKYW01000039.1:113699-174659 GCA_015776835.1 Aphidius ervi
TTTTTTTTATATTGTTAACATTCTTTAATTTTTCATTCATTTTATTTGTTATAGAGTTCCTGAAATATTTAGATGAGCAACAGAAATCACGGCAAAAATTTAACGAATATGAAGAGATCATGAATCGAATGGAAGGTGATGGTATTGATGATGAAGAGAACCACAGTGATAATGATAATGATGATAATAATGATGAAAATAATAATAATATCATCATGATAGACCATGATAATGAAAATATTAATAATAATGATGATGATGATGATGATGATGAAAATAATATCATCATATTAGAGAATGAAGAAGAAGATAATAATAATAATGATGATAATAATGAAAATATTGATATTGATGATGATAATAATGGAAATATTGATATTGATGATGATAATAATAATATAGATAGTTGTATTGATGAATAAAAATAAACAATGATGGTTTATTATAATAAAAAGTATTTGCTGTTTTTTCCACCTCCCTATTCCCATAAGTAAAAAAATAAAAATTAATTATTTAATTTGAAAATTATAATTTTAAAAAATAAAAATTAATTATCTAATTTGAAAATGATAATTTTCTAAAAAATTGAAAAAAAAAAATAGGTTGTCAATTATAAATAAAAAATTTTAAATGAACAAAAAATAAATTAAAGAAAAAATTAGTGAAATATGAAATTTAATAAATATTAACTATAATAGACCCCCCATTGATCCCGCTGTGAACAACAATAGACCCCCCACTGTGAAGAACAATAGCGCACAGCAGGGGGGTGAGCCAGAACTCTCCTTACCTAACTACTTATCTTGTAATTACGTTTTTTTTTTTTTTATTCATTTAATGATAAATGAGTTTAGGGGAATTTTTTATGTTTGAAAATAACGTTGTCTGATTTGTAAATAACGTAGTTGAAACAATCACAGTCACACATGTTATGTATAATTTAAAAAACCAATTTAAATTTGTCTATATATACATATAGGCAGATATATTTAAATATGTAAATCATTTATTTTATGTGTCTGTAGAAAAAAAGATTGACCACCTTATGTATTTTTTATTTTACCTAATACATACATGGTGTGTTTTATAACCGTAACATAATAATATATACAGATGCAGTTGGTTTAGCATATCACAAGAGGGTTCTTTGTGGCTTAAAACATCGCGTGTTGCATTAAATTCAACACATTTTACACAGGTCAAACGATAGATCAGTAACTTCTAAAGTCCAAGAGTGCGTGACGACCAAGTTTCTTTTTTTTCTTTTATTTTTTTGACCCTTTTCAAATTGTTTATATATACACATACACCTATATCCATAATTTTTCCATAAATTATAAAAAAAAAAAATCCAGTTAATAAAAATCAACTCTATGACTCAGTTGAAATTTAAAAATAAAGAAAAAAATAAATTACAATAAATCATAAATCTATTTTCCATTGACAAGCTTTATAAACAAGAAAAANAAAAAAAAAAAAAAAAAAAAAAAAGAGCCAGAGGCTAATAAGTCTAATAACACATCATCAACAACTAATGTCCAAAATCACTGACAAAATAGCAGTTGTACTTTCTAACCTTAAACAATTGAATTTCACAAATGATGAAGGGTCCATCGGGGTCCGCCGCAATCAGTCGACTAGCCCCAAAGGCATCAATCGCCACTTGAACCCCTCTGATAATTTTTTTTTTCTTCTTCTTTATTTATTATTATCTATCAAAAAATATAAAAATTCTCCCTTTTATCCTTTCTTTTGTTTTGCTTTTTTTTTTCGACATGAGTAGTATAGACAACTCTCAAAGTAAATCCAACTAGTGGTGTGTGTCATGAAAATAACTTTGACATCTTTTCAAAAGCATACATGTGTGTATTGTCAAAGTCTTTGCTATCAAGGCATTCACAAGCAATTACACTAGGCGGAGTAATCCCGTTAGGTATTACAACACATTCATTCACACATAAAATACATCCCCCTTTTTTTAAATTTCTTATTTTGTAGTAGTGACTTGTAAACTTCAAGTGTAAAGGATCAAAGGATCCTACTACTGTATTCCGCACTGTCGCATATTTCACTTCAGACACACAGAAGCATATTATCGCATGTGAAAAAATACTTGCTACGTTTAACTTTAAAGACAAAATGATTTTGACAAAAGAAAAATGCAAAATTTTTTTCTAAAAAACAATTTACAGCTATTGTAAATTAGTTTTTGTTTAAATACTGATTTTTAATTTTGAAACTATTTAATGATGAATTGATAACAAAACTGCAATACATGTAACTGTATAATATACAAGTTTACAATTACATTTCAAATCATTGAATTTGTAATCAGTTGTCAAAGCTTTGAGCATGGTTGATTAGCTGTGAGTATTATTGGCTTTCAATGACTGGACATCAATGGTAGTAATTGATGAAGTTATGATCGATCACCCCTATATAACGATTACAATTTATATATATATCTGTGTACATATATTGAACAACATTGGGGCTTGAAATTCTCTTTGGATTCTATTGCCGTCGGATAGTGAGATATATGCTTGAGGCAAAACTGCGAATTGGCCATGGCTATACAGAAGGAAATGAAAATTAAGGAGCATTGTCAAGAGACTCCAAAACAGATTTTCTCACTCCGATATTTTATGAGGGTATTGTACGTGACTAACATCAAATTATCTTACACTCGTCATATATATATATATTATACGATATTTTTATAATATGAAAATTCAAGTTTTTCGATTTGCAAAATATGCGTGCAATATTATATCGAAAAAAAAAAAAAAAAGTTAAACGACAGTAAATTTGACAAAAAAATTGTCTATTTATAATTTAAAATAGGGCTGTGCGAATAGTCTTCGAATCGAATCGAATTATTCGACGATTCTACTGTATGTTTTTAATATTTTTCGAATTAAAAAATTTTTTTTTTCTATTTTATCATAATGTGTCGGAATTGATAACTTCTCTTTTAAAACTAGCTATTATTGATTATAGTAATTTTTTTTTTAATAGTAGTTTCATAAATTTGTTTAAAAAAATAATAAAAAAAAAAAACGAAATTTTCAAAATAATTATAAACTCATATTTTTTTGTCGGGGATATTTTAATTATTAAACGGGTTGCTTTGGATTGATAGTAAAAATAATATTGATTATTGATAGTAGTCAAAAAATTAAAGTCGTAGATAATTTTTTTTTTTATTTCTCAATTATGTGTCGGACTTAATTATATCTTCTTTAAAAGTAGCTACTATTGATTGTAGTGATAATTATTTCAATAGTAGTTTTATAAATTTGTTTAGAAAAATAATTAAAAAAAAAAAACAAAATTTTCAAAATAATATATTTTCATTTTTTTTTCATGTCGGAATAGTAGGTGAAATGAAGTATTTATTATTTTTGATTATTTTTTTAAACAAATTGATAAAACTACTATTGAAATAAATATTAAATTATCTACCACTTTAATTTTTTGACTACTATCAATATTATTTTTACTACTATTAATCCAAAGCAACCCGTATAATAATTAAAGTATCTCCGACAAAAAATATGAATTTATAATTATTTTGAAAATTTTGTTTTTTTTTTTTTTTGATTATTTTTTTAAACAAATTTTAAAAAAAATTACTATAATCAATAATAGCTAGTTTTAAAATAGAAGTTATCGATTCCGACACATTATGATAAAATAGAAAAAAAAAATTTTTTTAATTCGAAAAATATTAAAAACATACAGTAGAATCGTCGAATAATTCGATTCGATTCAAAGACTATTTGCACAGCCCTTTTTTTTGATTATTTTTTTAAACAAATTTATGAAACTACTATTAAAAAAAAATTACTACTATTAATAGTAGTTAGTTTTAAAAGAGAAGTTATTAATTCCGACACATTATGATAAAATAAAAAAAATAAAAAAAAATTGTAAGACTTTTATTTTTGAACGAATAATTCAAATAATGACGAATATTCAAATTATTAGTAGCTATTCGACTATTCAAAAATTCGAATATTCGCACACCTTTAATTTAAAAATACCCTGCTATTTTTAGAATTAATTTTTTTGGAAAAAAAATTATAATTTTTATTTGCTGTATGAATTTTTGAAAAATATAAAATGACCATTCTATGGTATTTCTTAAATTTCTGCACGAATACCAATGTAGGGTAGAAACCAAGCACTTGTAAGGGTCTATGTTTGCTTACATGAAAATCCTTTCTAGCTAATTCTAACGCTTCAATTCATTCAAGCTCGTCTCTTTGCCAATCCACCAGTTTGATCTTATTTTTTTTTTTTTTTCCTTTTATCACTTTCTTTTATCATCTTTGTATACCAAAATAAATATACATATATATATATACTAGCCTAACGAATATAGCCTAAGACTTGTTTGACTTCTTGTCACTTTGAAAAAATAAACATGTGAATTTTTTCGAAAGTAAATATATATTTTTTTTGTTATTGTAAATATATACTAAAAAGATTATATATTGAATTTTTTATTTATTTTATCTATAGGTTACGGCAGTGGCCTGTCCAAATCAGCACTGGACACACACTCACATCTCAGACAACCCGGTAAGTTTAAATTTAAAAAATATGAAAATATATTTATCATAAAATTTTCAATATTATATAAATATGTATATATTTTGACATTAAATCATTTTGTAATAAACAATAAATTTTTGATGATGCGTAACACAAAAATCTGAACGTATTGTCAATTCAATAGACTAAAAATAAAATGACCCCCTGCGATTACATTGATCGTTAACCCCACAACCCCTCTTACACATTATTTTTTTATTTACATTTGATTTATATTGAGTTGAACTTTTATTTAAAAAATTTTTTTATAAAATTAACTTATTTTAATTGTTTTTTTTTTTTTATTTTAGTTTATTCTTTTATTTATTTATTTATTTATTTGTGGATTTCAGATTTGTTTGGTTGGATATTTTCCCCTTGGTAAATTACAATCCAGACAAATTGTTATCCAACCACACCCTTCTACTGTTGTCGTTATTAACTTGTAAGTGAATTACCGCTTGATCGAGGGACGATCGTATGGAATTTACTAAACCTCATTTCGTACACGATATATATACAACCTTTGAAATCTTTACTGATCTTTGAAATAGCTGATGTTTTTTTGTTCTTCATCTCGTTCTTTATTTTATTATATTTTTCTTTCGTATTTATATTTGTAATTCAATCATCATTTTCTTTTATTATATACAAGAAAAATTACGAGCTTCAATTGAATACCATTAATTTAAAAATTCTTCTATCTCTTTTTTTTTTTGTCAATAAATATCTTGAAATTATTTTTAAATAATATATTAGTTTTCATTCCTCATATAAATATATTTCAACGATATATATGTCGTTTTTTTTTCTGTTTCAAATACAGTCTTTTTAATATATAATTTTTTTTTTCTTTTTATATATTATTTGTGATAAGACAATATGAATTGGTTACGATATAATCTGACAGGCGTTCGTTGGCACTCATGTACATTGAATGTTTCAATTGAAATTATTATGATCCAAACGAACTTCACTATTTCCATTGTCGGGGTTGCGATTATATATCTTTTGTATGTTGACTGTAGGGTCCTCATGAAACATGGTAGTTGTAAGCGACGCTGATGACGCATTGTAAAGCTCTCGAGAGTGAGCAACGAGAAATTTGGAAGGGCTAAATAATAATAATAATAAAAAGACTAAAAGAAAAAAAAAAAAAAAAGATAGTCAAAAGAGTCGAGATTTATAAGTACCATATAATAAATAGGTATATTTTCTCTCAAATATATATTTGTCAAATGAAATAATTGTTAAATATGATGCTTGATAAAAATTACCATACTATTGTTTTCTTCTTGGCTCTTGTAAAATTTATATATAAATTTAAAAAAAAAATGTATTTAATAATTTAGAATTTATTTATTTATATTTATTTTATATAATTATTTATGTTTTTCTTTTAGATCCATATCAAATGTTTGGTGCAACCAGTAGTCGACTTGCAAGTTCTGGCTCTGGTCAAATACAATTATGGCAATTTTTATTGGAATTATTATCAGACTCAAGTAATGCAGCTTGTATTACATGGGAAGGTACAAATGGTGAATTTAAACTGACAGATCCTGATGAAGTTGCAAGACGTTGGGGTGAAAGAAAATCAAAACCCAATATGAATTATGACAAATTATCGCGAGCTTTAAGGTAAATTATTTTATTTCTTTTTTAAAAAACATTTATAGTGATTTTGTTTTTGCTACTATTATATGAGATAAATATATATAAGAGAGGGTCAGAGACAAATTTCAATCATCTCCAAATGGTAAATAAAATTTTAGTAATATCAGAGAGAAATCGTTTGTCCATGTTCACTGAAAATTTCTAGCAAAGAGGCGGAGGCTATTATTTTTCGATCAGTTTCCCCGATTGGATTACCCACCCGTCGTGCTTTTACTCTATCATCGTCTGCATTTATCGTTTATTTTATTTTATTTTTTTTATCTATCTATACATTTAGCTTTTTACTCGGTGACAATTTTCACCCTGATGGTATATACCACCCATTTTTAACTGACACAAAAAAAAAAATAAAAAAAAAAGTAATGGGCTCAGTTATATTTGCGTTTCTTGCTTTTCCGTTGGCGTGACGATAATTGCTCGATATTCCAACACCATCATCACTATATAAATCCGTAATAAAATTTCATTTTTCATTAAATAATAAATCAATAAAATATGGGGAAATAAAAATATTAACGAATTAAAGTTGATTAGTTTATCAACAAAAAAAAAAAAGAGATTAAAAAGTCAAATGATAATAAATTTTGACTAAAAAAATAAAATTATTATTCATTATTTATAATTTAAAATAAAAATAATAAAATTAGTTTAAATTTATCTGATTTTAGGTACTATTATGACAAAAATATCATGACAAAAGTACATGGTAAAAGATATGCATATAAATTTGATTTTCAAGGATTAGCAGCAGCAACACAACCAGCAGCTGCTGATCCAGCAGCATATAAATATCAAAGTGAATTATTTATGTCAGGTTATGGTCATGCTAAGTTAAATTTAATGCCACCACCAGCAGCATCAGTATCTGTTTCAGTACCTGGTGGTTTATTTCAATCAGCATCAAGTTATTGGTCAAGTCCTGGAGCAAATTTATACGCTGGACATCATACAGCTTCAGGTCACGTGCCACCACATCTTGGCACTTATCCCCATTACGCATGACCCACCCCTGAACATTGGGGTGCACTTGGTACACCACGTTAAAATACAATTCTTAAAATTTTAAATTTTAAAAAAATAATAATAATAAAACAAGCACATTTTAACTCAAGTAATAACAAAAAAATTTTTTAAAAAATCATTATACAGTATACACAGCGACAAAAAAAAAAAAGATGAAAATTAAATTATTTAATATTTTTATTTGCTTGTTTATATAAATTATTATGATTATTATAATTTTTTTTTTTTTGTACGTAATAAAAGAAAAAAGTGCCATACTCAAATTGTGTGCCATATTATTCACTTGAACAAAATCTCAAAGTGAATTGTCAAAAAAGAAAAAAAGGAATTTACATTTGTAAATATGATAATGATTTAAAATGGCGATTAGTTTTTTTTTTATATTCCATAAAAAAATGTATTATTAATTTAATTGTTTTTTAATATTATTAGCATCATCGTTATATATATTTTTTTTTTTGTTTTAACTGTGTATGAATATTAAGTAATAATTCCGTTGCAAATATGGATGAAGCTAAAATTGATTGGTGTTTTTTTTTTTTTGAGATTAGCTGATGATAAATGTATACGCATGCGTTTATTTAAGTATCGAATTTTTAATGTTGTAATAAAAAATCATTACACCATCAAGGACAATATTGATTTAAAATATTTTGTTAAATATCATTTGTCTAATTTTTTTAAAAAACACCAATCACTGTGTCTGACTATATCAAGTGTTTATCACTTGACATTATTGGGACAGCGATATTTTATGAATGCGTGCAGCAAAAAATTGTATATATACTAATTAATATAAACGTGATGTTAGTCGATTTTTTAAATAAACCAAAAAAAAATCAATCTAATAATTTTACAATTAGAAAAAAAAAAAAAAACGATAATGTGAAAATAAATTTTATCAAGGGTATGAACTCTTATTTTCAAAACTGTTTTTTTTTTTTTCTTTTAGTGATAATTGATGAAAATAACTGTTAAAAAATAATAACAGAAAATTAAAAAAAAATAATACTTTAATTATAAGTAAATTATAAATAATATATATGTATTGTAAATTAATTTTTAAATTAATTGTTATGTATTTATGGAGGAATACACAGTCTACTTTTAATAAGTGAAAAAAAAAAAAAGATGAGGGTGACACACTCTCTAACATTAGCAAAAGCAAAAAAAAAATATTAATTAATATCTGAATTATCATAAAATTTATTTGTTGTTAACTCAGTTTAATTTTTTTTTATTTTAAATTTGTTTTTTTTTTCAATTGTAAAATCAGCTTTTATTTTATTATTCATGTATATTTATTTTTTATATTAAATATAATAACTACGTCAAAATTATCTCAACTCAAAAATGAATTGTAAATATAGAAAAATCATAAAGCTTTTTGAGTGAGAAAAAAAAAATATTATAATAAAAAAAATAAAGTGGACACCCTCTTCTGAAAACCAGAAAATTAAAAAAAAAAAAAAAAATTGTACCTCTGTCAAACTATTACTCTCAAGTTATAGTATCTATCATACAAAAAAAAAAAAATAATAAAAAATAAAAATATAATCAAAACTAATCAAAAACAAATAAAAATTCCCTACGAATTAAAAATCCTTTTAGTGAACAAAAAAAAAAATATGTTATATGATAAAAAAAAGGTTAAGAGAAACTGATAAAATATAGATCGGGTGTTTTTATGTTTAGCTTAGGTGAGTAGCAATGGGCATCTAGTCTAAAAAATAACATCAATTAATATTCAAAAAAAAAAAATGAATAAATTATTATAATAATATTAATAATAATGATGAATAAAATAAAGTACATAAAATTAAATAATTAAAAGACATTGCTCCATTGTTTATTAAAGTGACAAATTTTTTAAAAAATCTCAAACATGTCTTCATATCGTTAAACGCAATTACTGCATTTTCTTTTTTTTTTTATATATCATCCATATAAAAAACAAAAAAAAAAAGTTATATTAATTTTTCAAAATTAATTTAATAAACAATATTAGGAAAAAAAAAAATTATTTCTATGAAATATTTTCTAAAAAAAAAAAATGACAAAAATATTGCGAAAAAAAGGAGGGATAAATCGGTATAGGTCACCATCGTCACCGGTTGGCGAATTGGTTGCCATGGTAAAGCTGAAATTGTGTAATGGTGGTGATGAGGTGATATATACGTGATAAATAGAAGGAGGGAAAATAAAGTTAGTAAAATTTAGAGAGAGGGAATAGAGAGGGTGAAAAGCTCTGGTTGCGTTGGTCGCTAGGTAGGGCGTTACTAACTGATAAAATTTTACCCCCACTTTTAAATATATATATATGAAATTTTCATGGTAGACAAGAAAAGCTCTAAGCCTCACCCTGTTATGGATGATAGCTTGGTAAGCTAATCGATTTCTCATAACCAATCAGAACATGACCATCATATTTCTTTTACCCAACAAAAATTTTTTTTTTTTAATATTTTTCTCTTTTTTACAACTACCAACATCATCATGAGCTTTCAACAATCATCTACCATCTCTACCTACAATCCACCAGTCATAACACAAACAAAATACACAAATATATGAAAAAAAAATAAAAATAAATGAATATATATATGCAAGGAGTGTCTATGACAAATAGTCAGACCTCAAAAATTTTATTAATATTTTTTTGAATTTTGTTTTTTTATATTTATTATATATTATTTTTAAATTTTTATTTCAATTAATTATATTTGTTTATATATAATATATTAAATAACATTTACTGTGTATATTAATTATTAAAAAATAATTTTATCTGTCACATGTAACTGTGTCTATCGGTGNTGTATGAAAATTTGAGAAAAAAAAAAAAAAATAGTGAATCATTTTAATTTTTTGTTTTTTTTTTGAAAAATTGCTGAGTGAAATTAAATGGATTTAAGTGTATGATTGTTAATTCGAAATTCGATTATACAAAAGTGCAATAAACTGTTCACGAAAGAATGATAATTATAGTTTTCAAAAAATATAGTTATTATTATCATGATAATAATGAAAATTAATGTGAGAATTTTCGGTGGACAATAAAAAAAATTGAATGATAGTATAAAGCTATGTATTTAAAATATTATCTATCACCTATTTTATTTTTCAGGTATTTTTTAATCTAGCTTTTTATAATTTTTCAGGATAGTAATTAATTCGTTTTTTGATGGACAATAGAAAAGATGTAATGTTAAAAATAAATAATTATATATTTAAAGATATAAACAGATTATTTATCAAACATTAATTCTAAATATCGTCATGAAAATTTTATTGTTTCAGATAACTCATAAATCGTCGAAGAGCTTTTATGTCGTTTTAAAATTATTAATATACTTTAAATATTTATAAAGCTAATTTTTATTCTATTAAAAAACTGGGGTTTCTATTGTCAATAACACAGAGACTTTGGATTTATACTAAAGCTTTTTATATATAAATGAAATCAATCAACATTTTTACTTGTCATAAAAACAATACTCTATTTTTAAATAATAATAAAATATTAAAAAAATAAAAATCTTTTAATGATACTTAATAAATTCAAGGGTCTATCATAACGTAATAAAATTATCATAAGCAAAAAAAAAAGTCATTATTAATTCACAGACAAAACCCAAATGAGTTCAGTAAAAAATACTTTTTTTATTGGCTATAAAAATTAGACACTGGTGATGTGAGAGCTGGATATAAATTAGTCGATAAATTATGGTAAATAATTCATCAATAAAATAACAAAAACATAACGATATTTTTTCGACAATTATATTTGTAAATTATAATTTAATAGCATAAATTTTATAGCACAATAATAATCAGTGATTCAGAAAGAAGACAAATAAAGTAATTTGAATAATAATATTATAAAATTTTAAAAAATATATTTTTCTAGCTAGAAAACTATTTTTTGTTTTTATTTATAAAAAATATTAAATACTTTATTTTGAAATTATTTATATTATTATTGACATAAAGTAATGATGTTATTGAAATTATTTTTTATCTATTAAATCATAAAATTTCAACATAATTAATCAAAAAAATAATTCGTTAATTGTTTGAAAAGATCAAACTAAATGTAAAAAATAAATACAAATTTTATTTGATAATCCCTTGATATTTTTTCGATATGTTTTAGATGATCCAGTGTTTAATTAAAAATATAAATAAATTAAATTGTATTTTAGTACATACAATAAAGACCATAAATAAGATAAACAGCAAAAACAATTGTACCAACAATGATAAATGATTTTGTATTTTCTTTTCTTAAATTTTTAAGTTGTGCATCATTTTTTTTTAAAACTTCTTTAACTAATTCTAATTCTTTTTCAAGACGTTCACGACGTTCACTAGTTAATAATTGTGTTGCTAAATTTTTTTCAATTACATCAACTCGATGTAATGAATCCTTGAGACAATCTTCAACAACTTGCATCTATAAACAAAAAGTATAATAATAATAAAATGTTTAAACTAAATATCTATATAAATTTAAAAAGTCTAATTTATTTATTTATTTATTTAATTAACTAACCTGTGACATTATTGTTTTTTTTTCCTTGATGTCATTACTTGGAGATTTATCTGAATTAGTCATGTTGTTTTAATTTGTCCCAAGAAGAGAAATATTAAAAATCTTTAATTAAATATTTATTAGAAAAATTTATCAAACACTTTATTGTACTTAAAAAAATACTTAGTTTGACATTACTTGTTACTTGTTTTATTTACAACTGTAAAAGTCTAGCACATGCAAACGTCATCATGAAATGCACACTCAATATAGAGAGTATACTCTCAACAAAATCTCGACAACAATTTATAACGTCATCCATAGTTACAGATCAAGACTAAAAACTAGATAGAAATCGTCCTTGTCATAGGTAGAACTCGTGAATGAAAGTTCTATCTATGACAAGAACGATTTCTATCTAGTCTTGATCTACAACTATGGATGACGTTATATATTGTAGACATCCATGAGACTTTTACAGTTGTAAATAAACAAGTAACAAGTAATTTCAAAGGCATTATTTTTATAAATGACGTTTAAAAAAACATAAACTTAGAAAAAATAAAATAAAATATTTACTTACCAAAAAAAAAATTAAACACTTGATTTTTTTTACTCCAAATCTTCAAATAACACATTGTAAAAAAAATAAAATATGATGTTGCGCTTAAAGCAGCAAATTTAAATGGATTTAATGATAAACTAATTATCTTTTTTATACGAGTCATCAAAATATTTAATTATCCCATAATACATAGATCAAGGTTGAAAAAAAAAAAAGCAGAATGACCGAAAGAATATATCAAAGAGTATCATGGAGTTTTAAACAAGATCATAAATCCAATTATATAAATAAAATTATTAATTAAATAAAATCCTACCTTTTAAACGGATGTTCATCTTCCAACGTTGATCATCAAAATTGCTCATGATACTGCACTCCATGAAGACCAGATGATGATGTACTCCATGTAGTTCATGTGATGATTCAACCTGATCATCAACAGGTTCAATGATGAAACACAAGCACTACACAACTCACTACACTACAGATACAAAACTATGATCACCATAACTTTTCAAATATACTTTTCACTACTTTTCATAACTACTTGTAAGTGTAACAGATAAAAATAACACATATTGACTTGTATTGTTTATAAAGCACTTAATGTTGATATAATTATTGACTTGATAATAGACTTTTTGTTACGATTTGAAAGTGGCAAGAAGACTAGAGTGTAGAGACCTATTTCAAAAGAAGAACTCGAATTGTCTGTTGAGTGTTGAGTTGATAATATACACGTCGTTGCGGCTTGGGGACGTGAGCGCCGAAAAGTTTCTGTCCGACCTGAGTAAACTTATAAATATAAAAGTCCCCACAGTCGTGACTAATTGAATTTCTATTGGAAAAAGCTGTCTAGTGATATATTGTAGGATTGTTCGAAGCGGGGTTTTGTGCGAGGTCAGATTCATTTGAAGTCTATTTAAAACTTACTTTCTTCAATTTATACATCACGTAGTATTAAAAATGCCATTATTTTAACTATTTTTTAGTTGATTTATTCTTCTAGGTACATTGATTTTATGCATTTTCCCTTAACACCACCTCAGATATATTTATTTTTGCACGATTAATTTCATGAATTTATTTTGCTAATTTTACAATTTATTATTAACTATTAATGCAGTTTTGAGATTCAACGCATTAATTTTTGCCAGTATTTAAAAAATAGGTATATGAAATCATACTACAATCCAATAATTGAAGTTTATGCTTTGAATAATTCGACTTTTATTCGCATATAGGATTTTGATTATTTTATAATATGTGTATCAATATAAGTTATTGAAAAAGAGATCAATCACCAATAATGTTTATCTGAATCTAATTGTTGATGAATGTGATATTGATAAATGTATTGTGAATGATTTATTCTTCAATGTGCCAACTTGAAAATGTCTGGAATATCCAAGTATCAAACAGATATTATTCTTTGAACCAATGAAATTACCAAATGATCAAATGACAACTATATAAACAAGATAGAAGTTCAGTTTTACTTCATATATTTACTTGTATTATTAATTGATAACGGCTGAACATTTTCATTGTAGATATGTGTTTCCATGTGCATTATATTCATGAGTTTGAAATCTTATTAAAATATTATGTCTCATAAATTTCATTATATTACTGTCTTAATTATTTAATATATTTTATAACATTTGTATAAGTTATTTAAATATTTTTTAAACAGTTTTCCGACATTCATAAAATTGGAGTTATGTATATATATAGTTTACATGAATATGTGAAAGAACGAAAGACGATTATTCCTAAAATACTTTCTAGATAAAATAATAATTTGCTTTACCAACATATTTCGATAGACATCTACCGGCGGTACTCTCAGTCTGCTGACACTTGCTGTCTGCTGACACTCAAGTTAACATAACCTAGTCTTCTTAGACTCAAGTATACAATCAAAATATAACAACACAAACAAACAAATTTATTTATTTATATTTATAATAATTATGTAGAATTATTAACAATAATAATAATTTAATATGAGAAATTTTTTGAAAATAATTATCGACAAGTTTAGAACAAAATCAGATCCAAAAAAGTGAGTAATAAATATTTTTTAAATTATAGGTATTTTAATTGTTTAAAAATTCCAAATCTTTATTTATAATTTTTTTTTTCAAGGATATTGTTTTATTGATGACTGGCTTGGATAATTCAGGAAAAATTGTAGTCTTGAAACATTTAGATAATGGTAATATAATCAAGAGCATCAGTACATTCCAATGGAAATGGCAAGTAATTTAATATTAAAATTAACTAAACCTTTTTAATTTTTAATTTTTAATTTAACAGGTATAGATCATGAGAAGTTACCGTTTATGAAAAAAATTGTTAAAAAATAATAAAACAGCACCAATGTAAATGGGATCAAATGATCCAATTATTAATAACAATGATCAAGATGATGACAATTATATTGTCAATATTATAGAAGCATTTCAAGTGCCTGAAAATAACCAACGAATTTCTTTGATGACACTGGATCCAATGAACTGAATAAATGATTCGAAAAACGTTTTGATTATTTAGAACAACACATGCTTGATAATAATTCATATGTTAGATCAAAAGTATCTCAAGTATTAAAGTAAAGTATTTCAAGTTTTTTAAGTACATCGATATTACTGAATATTAAATTGAATATTAAATTTGTATCAAACATATCACCACATAAATGACAATTAAAATCAAATGAAGAATTATTTGGACAATTAAATGCAATTCTTTGATGAAAAAAAAGACATGTATTTTAGATAATCCAGTTCTATTATTATTAACAATTTAATAATATTTAAACAATTTCTTAATTTTTTTTAAATATTAAAACAATAAATATTTCAATCATTGATTTAGAAATGTATTTTTTTGTTTACTAAAATGGTAAGTTAATAAATTATCTAAAAATATTTATACAAAAATTTAATTAAATATATAATATCAATAGGGTTTGAAGCACGTGGAACAGATTTAACTGGACGAATAATATCTTGGAATAATTCAATGCTAGCAACTGGTGCAAAAGGTGATTTAACAGACAATCCAATTGAATATCAAAATTATCTTGTCGAATCAACAAGCCAAAATACAACAGCACCATTTAATTTGACTAAAAAAATACCAGGTATTATTCGTAAAAAGCCTAAGAATAAAAAAAAGTTCAATAAACATACAACAACGACAACAACAACAACAGTAACATCAATAATAATAAATAATAGTAATGACAATGATAACGATGAGGATGACGATGATAATGACGATAAAAAAACAAATAATATTCTAAAATATGTTCAAGTATGATTAACTTGTCATTGAATTAAAAAAGTATAAAAAAATAAAATTTAAAAACAAATAAATTGGAGCAAAAAAAAAAAAATAACAAAAACAATGTCAAATCGTAATTCAGGAAAAGGTCCAATACCAGAACGTTGGTTAAATTGTCCAAGAAGAGCAGAACATCTTATTCATGATAAATTTTTAGCCTTCAAAACACCATTATCACAAGATTTTGATGATGAAGTATCTGAAGCATGTCGTTTTAGTGTTGATTTTTTATTTAACAGTGCAAAAGAAAATAAATGTAAACTCGGTTTATGTATTGACTTGACAAATACATCACGTTTTTATGACAAAAAAGATATTGAATCATATGGCTGATATTATCAAGTACCTGAAATTACCATGTCGTGGACATGGTGAAACACCAGATGTACAAACAACACGTAATCTTATAGAAGAATGTAAACAATTTATATCACAACATCCATTGGAAAGACATTGTGCACATGGTTTTAATAGAACTGGTTTTTTAATAATAAGTTATTTGGTTGAAACTGATTATAATAGTCTTGATGTTGTAATGGCAAAATTTTCAATAGCAAGACCACCAGGTATTTATAAAAATGATTATATTGAAGAATTATATTAACGTTATGGAGAAGGTGCAACTCGACCACCAAGACCAGATTGGTGTTTTGAATATGATAATAATGACGATGATGACAATAGAATAAATAATGACAATGACGATTGTGATGATGATAATGGATGTAATAGTGGTGGTGGTGGTGGTGGTGGTGGTAGTAATCTACCACCAGCAAAACGTCGTGAAACTGAATTTAAACATCCAGTATTTATAAATGGTGTTTCTGGTGTATCACCAGTATCAGATAGATCAAAATTATCACATGTACAAAAAAGAGTACAAGATATATGTAAATGGACAAAATCTGGATTTCCAGGCTCACAACCAGTATCAATGGGACTTAATAATATAAAATTGCTAAATGAAAAACCTTACAGAGTATCATGGAAAGCTGATGGAACAAGGTAAATTAATTTTAAAAACAAATGATAAGTTATTTTTATTAATAACTTTTATATTTATTTACAGATATATGCTGTTGATACAAGCAAATGGTGAATCATTTTTTATTGATCGTGACAATAGTGTTTTTAAAATCAATGTTATTAAATTTCCACATTACAAAGAAACACATAGATTACTTTATGATACACTTCTTGATGGGGTAATTTAAAATTAATAATTTAAAATTTTATTTATATGATAAACAAAGTAAATATAAATATGGTTTTTTTCTTTTTGTTAATTAGGAAATGGTAATTGATCGTGCTGGTGGTAAAGAATATCCTCGTTATCTTGCTTATGATATAATTATGTATGACAATATAGATGTTTCAAAATTATGCTTTTATCCTGATCGTTATAATATAATAAAATATAAAGTTATGGCTGGTCGTCATAGAGCAATAAGTGAACGTAAATTAATAAGAGAAAAAGAACCATTTTCAATACGTTTAAAAGAATTTTGGCCAGTTATGCAAGCTGATCGTTTATTAAGTGATAAATTTTCACAACAATTAGGACATGAACCAGATGGTCTTATATTTCAACCATCAAAAGAACCATATCGTCCAGGATCATCAATTGAAGTATTAAAATGGAAACCACCATCATTAAATTCAGTTGATTTTAAACTTGAAATTGTTATGGAAGGTGGTCTTGGTATTGTTAGTAAAAAAGTTGGACAATTATTTGTTGGTTCACAATCAATACCATTTGCACAAATTAAAATTAATAAAACAATTAAAGAACTTGATAATAAAATTATTGAATGTAAATATGAAAATTTACAATGGGCTCATCGATTGTTTATCGAACTCATTTATATTTTTTTGAATATCAACGCAATCTTTATACAAAATCTGATGTTGCCTTGGTGACTCAATGTAGTGCTGATAGAATCACTTTGTTGGATGAATTTTGTCAAAGATGGCCAGGCACAATAAGCATCACTTTGTATTTAACTGATGCTGAAGTACAATATTTTATTGACTACATACGTTCATCAGATAATTTACGTAAACGTAAAAATATTGCATATCATATTGTTTATAAAGATGGGGTAAATATATTTTTACTTAAATTATTTAATTTTATAAAATAATTTTGTTATTTTATTTTTAGGAATTTTATCCAATTAATTATTTGAGAAATATTGGTACATCTGAGTTATCAACGTCATTTATATTTCAAGTTGATGTTGATTTTTTACTTCAACATAATCTTTATGAAAATTTAATATCCTATATTATTAAATTGAATTTATCGGAAACAAATAATACAGCATTGATTGTTCCTGCATTTGAAACACAACGTTACAGGTAATTTTTTTTTTTTTACTATTGGAATGATTTATTTTTTTCCATTTATTTATATTAAACCTTTATTAACATGAAAATATTTGATTTTATTTTTCATAAAAATTTTTAAATATTATTTTTATTATTAAAAATAGTTTTATGATATTTAGTAATAAAAGTTTTATTCAATTCATCAGATATTGATGAACTTTTGATGCTACACAATGAATCATTGGATAATCAAAGTGTAAATATGGCTGAGGATACGTCATTTAGAGATACAACACAAAGTAGTATGTCAGCAAGTGAAAATGGAGCTGATACTGATGTTGATAAAATGTGTGGACGTATTGCTGAACTTCAAGAACTTGGTGGTAAAGAAGCAATAATACAATCATTAACATCAGAAGTAGATATGTGAAGAAATGATTCAAAATGATTCACCAAATTCATCACAAAGTCACAATTTGAATAAAAATTCAAGATATAAACAGAATTTTAAATAATAATTTCATGAAACTTATTAAATTAAATACTTGGATATTATTATTTGTATGTAATGACAAATAACACAAGGGACTTATGTTACTTTTGTTAAATAAGTCATTTAAAATAACAAATAAAATACGAAACCATTGTAAAAATATAATAAATACAACAACAACAACGATTTATTATTTGTAAATTATTTGATAGAATGTTTAATGCATAATTCACTTATCAATATATAATTATTACATTTATTTTTCGATTATCCTGCTAATCAATTATTCTTTCCAATAAATGCTCTTATGGAAACATAGAATTTTGTATTTCAAATTAGCTTAGGCATAAATCACCTTATTTTAAATTTAAAAACATTATCATACGTTATCATACTAAAATGTTAATTATAAAAATTTATCTTGCAATACTAATTTGAATTTATTAATTTAAATAATATGCATCTAAATTCACGGTAGCTATTGCCGTGGTAGAAGAAATAGTGGTGACGTCACACACTCACACATGAAAAGTTATGAATTCTATATTATCAACAAACGTCAGTCATATGATTCGTTTGTCGGAACAATGTCAAAGTATAATATTGTGTATATTACTCAAAATCGTCAATAACTGATACCTACTATACTTGTAAGACCCAGTTGGATACAAATAATATGGATCATTAGTCATGTAAATACATATTTTTTTTGCAAAATTGATGGTGTACTATAAATTTTCAGTATGAAAAAAAAATTCTGAAATGAACCCGTGTTTCGTGTATTGAAGAGAAAACTTAAATACTCTTTTGCAATATTCAATACTTTTTTTTTAAATTTTTATTATATAAATTGGTAAAGAATTTTTTCTAATGGAAATTTGAATTTTAACACAATACAATTTAAAGACAATGATAGTATGGAAAACATTTTCTTTTCGGTGATTTTCTCATAAGAAGAGCTTATTTAATCGATACATTACCTACATTCGTAAATTGTAGTTTAAAATTTTGAGATTTTCCATGAAAATGAATTTAAGAAAATTCAAAATGAAAAAAAAACCACTAGAGCAACGATAACAATTCAGTTTAATATTAATTATGTGCGAATGAAAAAGACTATATCTCCATAACTTATTTTCTTTCAACGATTAAAAATAGTAAATAATAAAACCAATGAATTCTCTTCATTCGAAATTCTTGTAAACGAATTGACTGGGTATTTCGTTGATAACTAAACAATTTTTTCGATAAACAAGTTCAAATTACGACTGTAAAAACAGACTGTGTAAGAAACATCATGTAGTAAGTTAACAAAATCATATTGTAAAACTAATCGTGACGACGATGCTAAACATTTTCATTAAACTTATCAGCTGTGTGAATTTCTAAAGACTTCAATTATTCACTCATCATTTTATAATTATTGGCTAATTGCATTTTCGTTTTAAAAACTTTGCGGCTCATCACACTCGTTATAACATTTGCGCATGCGCAAAATTCCACGATCAGGGACTTCTATATTTATAAGTTTACTCAGGTCGGGAAGAAAGTTTTCGGCGCTCACGTCCCCAAGCCGTCGTTGCTATTGAGGCAAGCGCTCTGATAGAGACAAGCTCTTCAGTAGAGGCGGTATATTCTTTTATACGCTCAAGCCCAACATATTATGATTCATGAGCAACATCAGCTGTGTTCCAATGACTTTTTCAATGAATAAATTGGTGATTGTTGAACAATAACAACAGCAAGTGGTACATTAGATAAAGCTTAAGAGTCATTGGTACCAGAACCATGTGATGTTATTAATTGTTCCAGTAAAAGATTGATAAAATCATCTCAGATAACTCATAAAGTGTTGGATTTCATTTAAACTTGACATTCTTTGAATTCAATTGAACATGCAAAATGTAAATAATCAAGTAATAATTTTTCATTATCATTGTTGAAGCATATGCATATCAAGTCTTGATGATTGGTTTTTATTCATCTTGTTGCTGGTTCAAGTGTACTGGTACTTGAGGATTGTTAAATTGTCAAATAGTTTATAAACAATTTGATTAATTTTTAAAGATCACTTGATAACACAAGCTCAAATCAACGACGTACTTTATGACACTTTAAACACTATAACCATTTGCTTGCTATTGTTCATGTTGTATTTTAAGCATTTAAGTAGTCCTGGTTGTTGTAAATAAAGCAGTCTCTCTTCATGCTCTTTTTTCATTGTGAAAATCTGATGTTACATGTATTGGCAAAACGAATGTTTTAGCCATGAATAAATTTGATGCAACTGTAACAATAAATTATTGAATTATCATTGGATAAATAGTTTTATTTATAAAAAATAAAATAAAACAACTTACTGTACTCAAAAACGATCTTGGCTACAATGACAAACCAATTTTGTCATTTGTTTAGTCTCATTTTTAACAATGTTTTTAGATTAATTACAAAATCACATCAGATTTTTACCCACACTTCTTGTTATGTATCTGTAAACAATAAAAATATTAAATTAACATTATGTTATACATATTTTTCAAATTGGAGTAATTATTAGCAACAAAAAAAGAGTAAATGAAAGTAGCATTATTAAATTAATAATAAAACAACAAATTAATAAATAAATAATAATTAAACAAATAAATAAATATTGAATGTATAAAAAATAGATAAATAAATAATAAATAAACAAGTGGACAGTGAAAAATTAAGTCTCAAAGTAAATAAATGGACACTAAACATTGACAATGAAAACTGACAAAGTCCTCAAACAATGGAAAATTAATATTGAAATATTTCATATTTTTTTGATTATTGTTAAAAAAAAAACCATTGTTATACAACAAGGATACTACAACAATGCTATATATAACAAATATTTATAAATATTTATAAATAAATTTATAATCTGTTTGCCTTTGTAAAAAAGTGACAATCTAACCTCAAATTTATATTTTTTTTTTGACACAATTTATGATAAAAATTACGTAATTATGTTTGTTTATGCACTAAATAATTAATAACAATGAAAAAACATAATATTTACATACCATTTAGCCATTTTTCAACAAATAAATAGCTGCCTTTGTCAGCTCCAAGAGCTTTGACATATCCATTAATTTTGGCCAAAATTCACAAAAGTCAGTAATAATTTATATCACATTTTGTTCAGAATAATTTAATTAATCGATTTATTAACAATTTATAATTAATTAACAATTATTATTGCAAAAATAAGTGTAAAAAGTCACGACACTGAACGACACAAGTTTTCTCTCTAACAAAGCTGCGGCCATTTTGGATTTCGTCGCGCCATCTAGCAGATTAATTACCGACTATTATTTGTTGATAAGTAGAATTTCACTTATCGACAATTATAATTTTGAAAAAAAAAAAAATTAATTGATTAAATTTAATAATTTTTATTTAATTGATTATATTTAATAATTAATAAATCAATTAAATAAAACAAGTTTATATTTTAGTTTGTATTGATAATATTATAATCATTTTTAGTTATATTTAAATTTTGTGCTTCAACCAAAGACGGATAATAATGCAATGAAATATAATTATCATAAAGAGTTTGTGATATTGGATTACTATCTTGTCTAAAACTGAATAACATGGATCTGTTATTGTCATAAAATATATTTTATTTTAATTTTGACTTGACCATTATTATGATTAAAATTATAAAAATATTTGTCATCATTTAATGTTGATAAACTTGATGATTTTCTTGCTTGATAGAATTGGCATTTATATTTTTATAATTCAAATACAAACATTGAATAACTTAATATAAACTATGAATTGATTTGTGTAAAAAAATGACAAAGTGGTCTTAATATTTCAGTGATAGTCTGTACACACCATGATTGACCAATTAATTTTTGTCGCTTAGTTGCACTTAGATTATTAATATCAGTATAATGACGTGGAAGACTAAATATTTCTTCAAGTTCAGTTGTCCATAAACAATCATACTCTTCATTCATTAATACTGGCTTTAAAGCTTTTGTTCCTTCAAAAAAAATAAACATACTTTTAACATATCTATATCAATTCAACAAAATAAAATTTATGGAAATGACAATTAATATTACCTTGTTTCAATGACTTGAGCTGAGTTGTAACTGTTCTAATTTTTTTAACAAGTGCATAACGATTACAATTTGGTGCCAATACATCCTGTAAATCTTTTGATAATTTCATTAAATTTGACAAGGGTATATTATTCCAGTAATATCTTGGTCGATGTTGTGGTGAATAAAATGACGAATCTATTAAATCTGGTTCACATCCAAGATTTCTATAAATAACAAAAGTTTTAATTTATTATGTTTTTTTCTTTATTATTCAATTGTATTTTTATAATTACTTATTAATATCTTTGGTTTATATTCTTCTGGCATTGATGCAACATTTTCAAACATCCAAAATAAATGTCTGTCTATATTTAACGTCTCTAGGATTTTTTTAATTCGACAAAATTCAAAAAATAATACACCAGTACCATTTGGATCTAAAATTGTTAAAGTTGACAATGACAATGATAATGACAATAGAGACTGGGACGATTCCGCAACCGTTGAAATTTAATGTTGAATAATAATAGATCCAGGCTCTTTTAAGATTTCGTTTTTTTTTTTTTTTTTGTCAACGAAATAATAGCATTGAATAACACATTTAATACCCAAAAATGTGTAATTTTTTTATTTATAAATCGATTTTAAAACAATGAAATAAAAAAATTAATTCATTTTAAAAAATCGTTAATTAATTAAATGATTTTTTAAGCTAGAATAATTTTTTTTTCTTTTGTTTTTATAATGCAATTTAAAACAAAATGAAAATTATTAAAATTATGATTTTTTTTTTTAAACTTTCACTTTTAAATTGTTCACTTTAATACACACTTTAATTACACTATTATTTTTTTTGAATTAAATTTCTAAATTTTCGTAAATTAATAATTTGAATATATTTTTTTTCTTATTTGTAATTGAAGTTACTTGTATGACATTCAAATTGTGAGTGACATAGTCCCAAGGTAGGAATTATTGTCCCCAAAAAATACAAGAAATCCCAGGTACAACAAAAAATAAAGAAAAAAAAATGTCACAAAAGGATTCAAGGATGTATGTAGACCAAATGAAAAAAAAAAAGCAAAAAATAATAATTAAATATAAATAAAAGTAACGAAATAATCAATCATTTATTTTTTCCATAAAAATACATAGAATATATAAATTTTTTATATTTTTAATAATCTCCTGGATCATAAAGACATTATTTATGATTTCAAAGTATTCGTCTCGAATAAAAGATAATATAAAAAGCTCTTTTAATATTTATAAAATATTCTATTGCAATCCTTTTCTTTTTCATAATTAATATTATCAGTTAATTAGTAGATCACAATAGTTATAAAAATTTCGCACAAAGTGTGATATTATATTAAAGTTCATATTTAAAATTTTGATAATAATTAAAAATAATTGATTCTTCTGTATCACTTGTATAACCACTTTCACCAGTGTAATGAGTTAAATAAACTAATAATGGTGATACTGTATGAAACTTAATAAACCTGCTATATCTTAAAATTAGCTAATCCAGAATTCAGGTTTGGAAAGCCTAAAGGGATATTACAGAAATCAATGTATGATAATGATCAAAATAAGAGTTTTGATTAACATAAGCTAGGAGTCCTATCACATAAAACTATTGCTACTCATCTTGGATATGGTAAATACTGGTCCCTTAAGGTTGATTCCAAGTCCCATCGCCGTACCAATATTTATGCCACGAAGGGCCCGTATATTAATAACGCTATTTTTTATTACAGTTCTTTAGTAGTATGTGTGTGCGCGGCAACACACTAGCAAACAAAGTTTACGTCGTACGCCAAAACCATGCTTGTGTTCATGTCAGTGTGCCGCGCATCTAGCAAAGTTTAATAGTTTAAAAGTTAAATATTTATTAAAAGAAAAAGAAGAAAAAATTGAAATAATTATCAAAATTTTGTCTTGTCCAGGGCTACAATCTGATAGTAAATGTACAGTTTTGAATCAGAACAAAAAAAAGTTATTCGTAAAAACATGAGGTACCGCGTATACCTTGTGTGTTAAAGTTGTCAACTTTGACAGTAAATATCTCGAAAAAAGCAAACAAGAAAAAATTCAAAAAAATTCACAATATAGATAATTATTTCATTTAGAAAATAAGCCAAAAAAATCGAAAGTCTATCAATAATTCAGATATTCGGAATCAACCTTAAGAAATATTTAGAAAAAAAATATGTAGAACCACAGGCATAGGTTCCACTAAAAATTAGTTACTTTTCTTGGAAAATATTATTTCGGAAAAAAATACAATTCCCCAATAGAACCCCTGAAACCAGATTATTTTTCTTAAATACAGTAAAATTATTAACAATTATGGCTTAACTTGATGCGTATGCTCGAAAAAAGAGTCGTATGAATTGAGAAATTTACGTACGGTTCTGTGAGAGCCTGAGGTGCAAATCTTGGGCTACTCGACCTATATTTCACAATGCTCGCGTTACACAAAGAATCTGACAAAACTGGGCTGGGCTACCTCAGTCTGTTTCCCCTCATTAGTACCGCAACATCAGAAGACTCTTGTGATAACGCTCCCTGGTGGAAATATTTTTCCGGAATTCTCCGGAATTGCTCCGGATTATTCCGGAATTGACTCACTCCGAAAAAATACGGAAAAATCCGTAGAAATTTTACAATACTCGAGTTACTAGGTAAAATGAAGGATAATAAATTAAATATTGTTGGATTAAAAAACTGATGAATATAACGAATAATACACTTTTTGAGCTGTCCAGAATTTTAATGGGCCAATTCCCGAGCAATACGAGGTGATTCCGGAGTTTTACAGACTTTTTCCGGAATTTTACGGAAATTTTCCGGGATTTTACGGAAGGTTTTTGGAGAAATTATTTCCACCAGGGCTAACTTATTCCGTATAATTGATTTATTGTTGTTATCTTGTGGTGTTTTGATACAATACTCGAGATCTTTTGAGTCTATGTCGGGTCATCTGAGTCCCTCTATTGTCATAATCTCGGACGTAATTGGCTACTGTTGAGTGACAATATTTTTCGGCAATATTTATGACATTATCTCCGTAAATAGTTGTAGCATAAATATCAAGGACTTTCTTTTCTACTAGGTACTGCATAACGTATAATTGACCAGATTTGGCAGCAGCATGAAGTATTGTCCATTTATTGTCAGCTTCAGCTTTAATATCAGCTTTAATATCAAGGTCCTCAATGAGGTATTTTATAACATCCAAATTACCAAAGCTAGCAGCTGTATAAAGTACTGTCCAACCGTGTTCAGTTTTAGCTTCAATATCAAAGACTTTCTTTTCTACTAGGTACTGCATAACGTATAATTGACCAGATTTGGCAGCAGCATGAAGTATTGTCCATTTATTGTCAGCTTCAGCTTTAATATCAGCTTTAATATCAAGGTCCTCAATGAGGTATTTTATAACATCCCAATTACCAAAGCTAGCAGCTGTATAAAGTACTGTCCAACCGTGTTCAGTTTTAGCTTCAATATCAAAGACTTTCTTCCCTACTAGGTACTTTACAGTCTTCAAGCTATCTTGAGTTGTATCATTAATATCACGTCCTTTCTCCTCCACAAGGTACTTTGCAGTCTTCGATTTATCGTGCCCAGCAGCGGCATGAAGTATTGTCCAACGATCATTACTTATAGCCTTAATATTAGCTTTACAGTTCTCAATGAGGTACTTTACAACTTCTGATTTACCAGCTTGAGCAGCGGCATGAAGTATTGTCCAACCATATTTAGTTGTAGCATTAATATCAGCGTAACAGCTTTCAATGAGGTATTTTGTAACTTTAAAATCACCAAATGACACAGCATAATGAAGAGCAGTTTTACCGCTGCCCGTTATCAATCGTTTAATTACATCTTTATTCGTTTCACACCCCATCTTGAATTTATTAATTAAATACTGTACAACTTTTAAGCTCCCATCTGCATTAGACTTAGCAGCACCATGTAGGAGCGTTCTACCATCGTTGGCCCGAGCGTCAATATCAGCTCCCTTAGATTGCAAATATTTTATAACTTCTAACTGCCCAGATTTAACAGCAAAGTGTAATATTGTATTACCATCCTTATCTTTAGCGTTGATATATTTGGATTCCAATCGACCAACCAAATATTTGACAGCATCTAATTGACCAGGCTGAACAGCAAAGTGCAGTACTGTGCACTTTGTCGTAGTTTGAGCTGTAATATCAGCGTGCTCGTGCTCTACTAAATATTTTATAACATCTAACTGACCAGACTGAGCAGCGCAATGTATTACTGCCCAATCCTTTTGACCTTTAATTTCAAGCTTAGCTTTGTGTTGCATTAAACACTGTACTATGGCTAGGTGACCTAATCTAGCAGCATAGTGTAGTGCCGTCCAAGAACCGTCTGTGAGTTGAGTATTAATAAAATCCTCACTGATCTTAGAATCCTTAATACTGTATAGTAAAAACCTAACAATCTCATCATTTTTTTCAATGACTGCATGATATAATACAGTTTCATTGTTATCATTTCGTAAAAGTTTTTGGTCATATAACATTTCTATTACGCGTCCATACTCAATGAATAATCCACTGTTTAACTTATATTTATCATTGATTGTTGCTAGTTGGTGATTGAAAAAAGTACGCAGAAGTCGATAATCTTGCTGCATAAGTACATCGGTCAACAATTTATACACTATTTGTTTTCTTTCATCGATTAATTTAGGTATTCCTTTTTTTAGCCAACTGATAAATACTCGAGCAGAAAAATATTCTTTAAATGTAGGATGAATAAATTCAATATCTTCACCATGAGATGTCATAATTCCGACAGATAAAACGATATCCTTAAATCTTTTCAAAGATTTTTTATGACTTGAGTTCAGAATGAATGATCTAGCAAAATCTTGGTGATCTTTATCTAAAATTACCTTAAGTCGTTCTTGTAGCAATGTTATTTTAACATCTGCCTTTTTTAAATAAATATTATATTTATCATCAATAAACTTTTCATACACTGATAACATATTATCACCTAAGTAATCAAAGTTTAGACTTTTATCATTATTAGGATCATTTTCTATCCATTCTTTAAAATATTTTGAAGAACCTTCTAACATCAGATATAGCTGTAATGGTGTGCCAATAAACTTAGTACTTTCTTTCTTAAATGTATTTTGCATCTTGACGAGAAACCCGTTAGCAAATCTACCCATTTGGCTTGTCTCGTCATGTACCTTAGCTACATCATCTCCAAAAGTGTCATGAAACTGCTTAGTGCTTAAAGTAAGATGTAGCCTGTCCTTTAAAAACTTATATATAAATTCTTTCTTTTTCGGATCGTCTAGTGGTTCAAATTTTATTGCAAATGTTGATAATGCATTTTCTAAAGTGTCTTCGTGCTGCAGTCTACTAGTAATCCACAACTTAACATTATTGATATTGGGATCATATTTTAAATACTGGATTAATAAAATAATCTTCTTTCTGATCTCTTCATCTAACACTTCATCATAGCCATCAAGTTTGATTAATATAGGTTTTATAAAATTGTTTTTCTTAAAAGCAAACGATAATATCTTTTTTGTGAATGGTTTTTTAAGATCTGAATAATCTTCTGAGCATAGATTAATTATATCATCAATCTTAATATCAGAAGAGTTAATAGCACTGATGGTTGATATATGATCTTTTAGATTAACGCTTATGACCCAATGTGATTGAAATATTGACTTGGATTCTCCATCCCCTGAATAATCTGGTAATGTACATAATGTGGTTAAGCTAGTAGTTTTGCCCATACCTGGTTCATCTGCGATGATAACAACGTCTTTGTTTTTGAGATCATTAATAAAATTCTTGTCTAAAATTGGTGTGATGATACTTTTCTCATGATCAATATATTTACGCAAATTATCTAATGTTCTATAAGATTTTATCCACACTATCTGTGTATCACCAGTCACTATATCTAACCAGTGAATATCTTGATCTTTATAAAGTTCTACTAATTCATCAAAACATTCTTGTGCAGTACTTTTGTTTTTTATGAATACATGTTGACGTTTACAGGTCATATTGCATTTTATTATATTGCTATATGCTGGAAAAATCTTTAACAAGGCATTTTTTTTATCGACGCCAGTAATTATGAATTTTGTTGATGATTTGTATAACTCTTGATATATGTCCTCTTTAATAATTACTTTTTTTAAACCATTAAATGTTCTAGCTACATAAAAATCAGGATTATAAATTTGCTGTACAGTAAATGGTGATGCATTATCACTGCCATCTTTTAGACTAATCCAATAAATTTTCTTATCTGAATTAACTCGACATAATTTTTTAAAATGCTTTTCATGCAATTTATCGTCATCTAGTAATATTCTGCTACTATGTTGAGTATTTGGATGGAAAACACTTATCTGATTTTGGTCGATATTATCAACCTGGATCCTCGTATTAAATGATATAAGTTTATCAATAAAACTTTTTCTTTTCTTCGATCCATGAATACCACTAATCACAAAGATATTATCATCTTCTAATAATAAATTTTCAATCAATCTTTCTGTATCAATATCTTGATATAATTGTGCATACGCCCCTACTAAGTCACTTGTTCCTGTACTATCACTTCCTATCTTAATGTCTTCATTCTTAATTAACTGTACTAATGTTTTTGAATCAATAATTTGTTTTGCGTTTTTATCTCTCGAATCTATTAATTCGTTTAAACGTACCTTACGCCCTTGGAATTCTACTACTTGACTTAACAGTTTCTCTTGTGATGGCTCAGTAAGATCATTTAATGTAAATTTGTAACATTCGTCTTCTCCTTTTCCACCATATATTTTGTCAGACAAGATTGTAAGTTTATCCCAGTCTTTTATTTTAATGTCTTTGATTATAAATATAATTCTTTTATCTATTTTATCATTCAATAATTTATTTAAAGTTGTTAGTACATTTGATAATTTTTGCTGATCTGAATCATGGGTATATCTTAAGCATAGCACTTGACCTACTGAATAGAATGCATTGTCGATTTCAGTACGCTTTTCTACATAAGAATTAAATTTAAGAAAAAGACTATTCTTTGCAGAATATCCTTTGTTCATCAGACTTTGATAAATACTTATTGTACCTAACAAAGTACTTTCTGTTTTTAGAATCAAAACTTGTTGTGTTGACTCTAGAAACTGCCCAAGTAGAATAGGCTGTTTGAAATTTATGTTATATTTTTTTATATTGTTCATTTCTCCATCAAGTTCATTAAGATTTTGAATTGTACTGTATAGCTTATGTAAATAACTGTCGTCAATAAACTGCTGACAATCATATTTTAGCCCCCCTTTTTTATCGTTATTATAATAATCAAAAAGTCTTTTTATTGATGGATCTGTGGACTCCAACCACTCTCTTCCCTTCTTCCCTTCGTTATATTGAGCAAGTATATGCGGAATCCTTACAATTACTTCAGATTGTTGCTCTTCCTTTATATAATCAAATGCCAATGCTAGAATTACTTCAATATTACCACCTGTTTCATCAATCTTCTTCACAATATTTTCTGTGTATTCTTTCAGATCTTCTGTTATTTCTAAAAAAACTTGCATGTTGCTATGTGAACTATCAAATGGATTACAATCATTCTTATAGAGGATGTACATTGCAAAATGAGTGAGCTCATGAGCTAAAGTACCTAGTAATTTATTTTCTTCTATACCGGCTATATATAATCTTCCTTCTTTGTAATCAGCGGTTCCTCTAGTAGACTTTGAAGCAGTAGGATTCATAGCCTGAATATTTTCACTATTAAAATCAAAAATTATCTCAAGATAATCTGCATATTGAACAATTTTAAGGATTATTTGAATTTCTGGAATAGAATCTAGCTTCTCATACAAAGCTTTTACCTTTTCAGTAAATTTGTCCATGCCTTCGATGCTTGGATATTTTGATTTGGATTTTGATATTAAATAATAAATATGTGATTTTTCATTCTGAGTAAAATACTTAAGCATGCTTATTTGTAAAGAATTTTGGTCACCATCAGGTAAACTCTCTTTACATTCTTTTTCAGAATCATTTTTAAATACTGCTCCAATAGTTTTTAAAAAGGTATAAATATCAAATTTTTTATTTTGAATAGCTGTGAGGCATGCGGATTCATTCTGACTATTTAAATACTTTGGTTTGGTTCTACTACTAGTATTACAAAAATCTTCAATAGCTTTTAAGTTCTCTTCTTTGATAAATTTATGTAAATCATCTCTTCCTTCAACAAATTGTTTTAGTATTTTTTGAGTATTTTCTTCATTTAAATCATTTATATCAAAGCCATCAGGAAATTCTGAATCAGCTTCTAATAGTATCAGTACAATATCATAATGTTTATGTTCCCAAGCAAAATCTACAGCAAGTTTTGAGTCTGTATTACGATGATTTATATCAATGCCACATTTGATAAAAAAATCTACATTATCTTTTTTATTTGCGTTAGCAGCTATCAATAACAATGTTTCACCTTTTTCATTAAATTGGTTTAACAATGCGTGTTGACCTTCTGTCAAAAAATCGTCTTTATTTGCCTTAAGAGCTATAAATAACAATGTTTCACCTTTTTCATTAACTTGGTCTTTCAATACGTGTTGATCTTCTGTCAGATTAATTCTGTCCAAAAAGTATGGGAGATTAATTAAGGTTGCTATGATTTTTACATCTGCATTTTTTGCTGCGGTTTCTAAAGGCGAGATGTTTTCACTATTGAAAAATTTTGATACTTCGTGTTGTGAAACAAAACTTTGAACTTTTGCTAATTCATTGTTTTTAATCGATTGATGTAACTCTTCTCTGACATTTATCAAAGATTCAAATTTCTTTCGAATAGTTTCATCTTCATTAATAGCATTTAAAGTAAAAGATTTAGGAAATTTTGACCCATTTTCAAGTAACATTAACATAAAACCATAGTGTTCATTCTCCCATACTATATCTATGGCACTTTGTTTCATTTTCTTATTTTGATAATTTATATCAATTACTCCAGATTGTATTAACCACTGTCCCCACTGCTGTTGGTCCTTCAAGGCTGCATTTAATAATGGTGTATTACCTTCTTTATCAATCTGATTTAATTTTCTTGATTGATCCTCTGTTATTCTATCTATTAATGGTAATTGCAACCCTAACAATTCAGCACATTGGATAATCTGATCATCAGTATTACCATCTTGATGTCCACCTTTATTCTGGATATTATCAGCAGATTTACTTGAATCTTTGCAATCTAGTAATGATCCTAACTCTTCACTTGTAAATCTCTTCTTATAGTTTTCCAGCAACTGAATAATATGTTGATTATCTAATTCTTGAGCTATATCTAGTGCTGTTTTGTTATCTGTATTACAGATATCAGCTTTGACTTCTGGCCAATCTAAAATAAATAGAACAACTTTTTTATAACACTTCTTAACAGCAATATGTAACACCGTATTGCTTTTATCATTTTTATCTACTGCATTAATATTTGCCCCGTTAGTCAAGCACTCTTTTATTTCCTTGAGTCTATCTTCCTCAGAAATTTTTTGATTTTTTTTTGGTCTTCTACGTATAGCATTGAACAATTCTGTATCGTTAGATAGTCGTTCACTATCACTATCACTATCGCACCTATTTCTTGTTAATTCCATTGTAATGTTGACCGTTAGTGTATTAATATCATTGAGCAAGTATCAAACAGCTTTAAACTAAAGTTTTCTAGTGGAATTGACTGTGATCATAACAGCTATACAATTTTCATAGGTATACTACATATGATAATGTCAGCAGTTTCGCACTTAGCAAAATTGCGTGTCAGTTGAAAGCTATCTAATGTTGTTCTGGATTGATGGAAAATTTTTAATAATGTTTTTTGATTAATTACATGAGCACATCAGATTTTTACTCACACTTCTTGTTATGTATCTGTAAACAATAAAAATATTAAATAAACATTATGTTATACATATTTTTCAAATTGGAGTAATTATTAGCAACAAAAAATTTTGTTTGTTTATGCACTGAATAATTAATAACAATGAAAAAACATAATATTTACATACCATTTGGCAATTATTTAACAAATAAATATTGTCCTTTGACACTTTGACAGCTCGAACACAAAAGCGCGGCCATTTTGGATTTCATCGCGCCACCTAGCTGACAAATTACCGACTATTATTTGTTGATAAGTAAAATTTCACTTATCGATAATTATAATTTAAAAAAAAAAAAAAAAAAAATTAATTGATAAATAATTAATAAAATATTTTAGTTTGTACTTATTGATAATATTATAATCATTTTTAGTTATATTTAAATTTTGTGCTTCAACCAAAGACGGATAATAATGCAATGAAATATAATGATCATAAAGAGTTTGTGATATTGGATTACTATCTTGTCTAAAAACTGAATAACATGGATCTGTTATTGTCATAAAATATATTTTATTTTAATTTTGACTTGACCATTATTATGATTAAAATTATAAAAATATTTGTCATCATTTAATGTTGATAAACTTGATGATTTTCTTGCTTGATAGAATTGGCATTTATATTTTTATAATTCAAATACAAACATTGAATAACTTAATATAAACTATGAATTGATTTGTGTAAAAAAATGACAAAGTGGTCTTAATATTTCAGTGATAGTCTGTACACACCATGATTGACCAATTAATTTTTGTCGCTTAGTTGCACTTAGATTATTAACATCAGTATAATGACGTGGAAGACTAAATATTTCTTCAAGTTCAGTTGTCCATAAACAATCATACTCTTCATTCATTAATACTGGCTTTAAAGCTTTTGTTCCTTCAAAAAAAATAAACATACTTTTAACATACCTATATAAATTTAACAAAATAAAATTTATGGAAATGACAATTAATATTACCTTGTTTCAATGACTTGAGCTGAGTTGTAACTGTTCTAATTTTTTTAACAAGTGCATAACGATTACAATTTGGTGCCAATACATCCTGTAGATCTTTTGATAATTTTATTGAATTTGACAAGGGTATATTATTCCAGTAATATCTTGGTCGATGTTGTGGTGAATAAAATGACGAATCTATTAAATCTGGTTCACATCCAAGATTTCTATAAATAAAAAAAGTTTTAATTTATTATTTTTTTTTCTTTATTTTTCAATTGTATTTTTATAATTACTTATTAATATCTTGTTTATATTCTTCTGGCATTGATGCAACATTTTCAAACATCCAAAATAAATGTCTGTCAATATTTAACGTCTCTAGGATTTTTTTAATTCGACAAAATTCAAAAAATAATATACCAGTACCATTTGGATCTAAAATTGTTGAATAAATAATTATTTAAATTAATTTAAAAAATAAATAAAATCATTACCATGTAGTCCACGACGTTTTGGATTAACCAAACTCAAATCATTACATGGTGAACCACCAATCAACAAATCAATTGGTAAAATTTGACGTATTTTTTCTTCTGTAATATTTATAACATCACCAAGACGAGTTATTAAATTTCCATTATTAACTAAACTAACTAATTCAGCATCAGGATCAATTTCACTTGCATAATAACACTCAACATCAAGTCCAAGTTTATTTAATGCCAAAAAACCTGTAACAATTTGTTGCTTTTATTTAAAGTTTGTAATTTATTTTTAAAAAAAAATCTAAATACCTGTGCTTATTCCATCAAACAATGATAAAACTCTTATTTTATTTTTTTTATTATTAAAACGTTTCAAGCAAGATGACATTGTTTCATGGCTTGTTTTAAATAATTCAAATATATTATTTTTCCAATCAATTCGTGGTTTTATTATGGAAGATTTAATAAATATTTCATTTGTCTCACATAGATAACAATTCCATGGTTCACATTTTAATATTTTTTTGTATGATTTTGGAGATATCAGGTATTTTAAACAAGACATACAGTAAACTCTGGATGAATAAAAAAGCATTTAATTTTATAAATTATTTAAAATGTTTTTCATATTTTTTTAAACTTACCTAGGACAATCTGGATTACCACACATTACAACTGTATCAGTTCCAGCACAAACAGTACAAAAAAACTGTTGAAAAAATTATTAAATAAAATTAATAATAAAATTGTAAATAAAATATATTCAATGAAATAAATACTAACACATTTTCCATCATCATCATATGCAAATATTGTTGGTTTATATTTAACCAAACAAATTTGACATAATTTACCATCAAAATATGGATGATTTATCAAGTTTTCATCACAATTTTCTAAACACATTAAACATAATTCATTGATATTTGCTTTTCCACCTTTTACAAGTTCTAATTTTGAGCTATTTTTAATATCATGCTCTCTAACATCAGCAGTTGTACATTTTGTTATATGTTTTTTTAATTCTGATTGTATTTTTTGTGAATATTTTAATGTTTCTAATAATTGTGTTGTTAAATTTCGTGTTGTTAAATTAACTCTTGATGATTTTGGTTTTTTTGACCAATCAAATATACTTTGCAAAGTCCAGCCTTCAGTTTTAACTCCATAAAATTCACAATAATCCTTTGAAAAATAAATTAATTTTTAATTAATACTTTTATTTATTTATAATATATGAATTTTAATTTACCAAAGAAGCTTGAAATATTCCTTTTTTATAAACATCCCGTTTAGATTGTTTAATAATTGACTCAAATTTTTTAATTCCTTTTTCAAAATTTATTATACATTTGTGATTAACTTGTGATAATGTATAATCACCATACCACATTATCCATTGACATCCAAATTTTGGTTCTTGCATACCACAATCATGATAATCAATAATAACACCTGGCCACCATATTTGTCCTGCAATTTTACCCCAAACAATTGTACCAATTTTTTGAAATTTTAAATGCAAAACATCAGTAGAACTTTTGTCATTTTGTTTATTGACTGACAAGCTTTTTTTATCATCAATTTTTAATTTTTTATTATTGCTTTTTTGTTTATTTAATGCTTGACTTGCAATGTTTTTATTAGAATTTAATTCTTTATTTTTTAATTTCAATTGATCTAATTTGGTTTTTATTTCCAATGGATATGGATAAAAAATTATATCATCATGATTTTTTAATTTTAAATATATTCTTTTTGACCATGTTTCATATGGTTTTGTAATTTTATCATTTAATCTTTCACCCAGTTCCTAAAAAAAAAAACATTAATATTTAATATAAATTATTTAATAATATATAAATATGAATTTATGATAAAATACTTTAATTATTTTATCAAATGAATGTCCAAGTTTTCTTGTTTTTCCATTTAATATATCAGCAAGTCTATCAGTTGAACCTTCATAAAAAATTTTAACTTGTGTATTTTTTAGTTGAGATATTTTTCCTTCACCAAGCCAAAAAATCCAAATTTTAACTGGATCTTCAAGCATTCCAATGTCGTCAGGATCAACTACCAGACCTTTAATTCATAAATAATTCATGGATTTTTTTACCAGACACATAAAAACGTTAAAAAGAAAATATTTATTTTATCTTTTTACTCAAATACCTGGCCACCATCCTGTACAGTTACCCCAAACAAGTGTACCAGGATCAAAAAAATTTTTTTTTCTCTTAATACTTTCAGTTGTTTTTAATAAATTTCTTGTAAGATGTCCATCTACACCCGTAACTCGAATAATATCATTTTCACAACCACCCTGTTCATCCCACCATGCTTGAGTTTTTCTACTTCTAAACTTTTGGGTTTTCTTATCCGTATCAAAAGTATCAACGAACTCAATTTCTTCCATTTCTTTGCAAATTCAATTATCATTTATTCAACAACAAAAAACATATATCCATATAAAAAAAGAAATAAAATTTATACAAGTATATATAAAATATAAAAATAAATTTGAAAAAAAAAATAAAAAAGACATGAGTAATGATAAAATCAAGATTATATAACCACGACGAATGACAAAATAAATAAAATAAAAATTTAATGAAATGAAAAATAAGAAAGATACGATGAGAGGGATGAAACGGAGCAAGATGTGATACATACAATAGGGTAAACAGAAAGCATTGAAAAAACAGGGGACAGCTAATCCAGTGAGTTGACAATGACAATGATAATGACAATAGAGACTGGGACAATTCCGCAACCGTTGAAATTCAATGTTGAATAATAATAGATCCAGGCTGTTTTAAGATTTCGTTTTTTTTTTTTTTTGTCAACGAAATAATAGCATTGAATAACACGACATTTAATACCCAAAAATATGTAATTTTTTTATTTATAAATCGATTTTAAAATAATAAAATAAAAAAATTTATTTATTTTAAAAAATCGATAATCAATTAAATGATTTTTTAAGCTAGAATAATTTTTTTTTCTTTTGTTTTTATATTGTAATTTAAAACAATATAAAAATTATTAAAATTATGATTTTTTTTTTTTTAATTTCACTTTTAAATTGTTCAATTTTATACACACTTTAATGACACTATTATTTTTTTTAAATTAAATTTCTATATTTTTGTAAATTAATAATTTTAATATATATTTTTTCTTATGTGTAATTGAAGTTACTTGTATGACATTCAAATGGTGAGTGACATAGTCCCAATGTGTCCCCAAGGCCCATTTTTGTCAAACGACAGTAAAAAGCGACGAGGAGGGTGTGTAAAAAGACAAGGGGGAATTATTGTCCCCAAAAAATACAAGAAATCCCAGGTACAACAAAAAATAAAGAAAAAAAAAAATGTCACAAAAGGATCCAAGGATGTATGTAGACCAAATGAAAAAAAAAAAGCAAAAAAATAATAATTAAATATAAAAAAAAAGTAATGAAATAATCAATCATTCATTTTTTCCATAAAAATACATAGAATATATAAATTTTTTATATTTTTAATAATCTCCAGGATCATAAAGACATTATTTATGATTTCAAAGTATTCATCTCAAATAAAAAATAATATAAAAAGCTCTTTTAATATTCATAAAATATTTTATTGCAATCCTTTTCTTTTTTTAATATGGCACTTTTTTTTTTTTTCTTTTCATTTATCATCACTATGTTAATAAATTTTATAATTAATATTATTAGTTAATTAGTACATCACAATAGTTATAAAAATTTGGCACAAAGTGTGAATAAAAATTAAGAAATTAATTAATTTTGTTGATATATTAAAGTTCATATTTAATATTTTGATTATTATTAATAATAATTGATTCTTCTGTATCACTTATATAACCACTTTCACCAGTATAATGAGTTGGATAAACTAATAATGGTGATGCTGATAATGCAATTAAATTACGATTTGAAAAATGATTTTTCCAATTAGTACGTGGATGTCTGTCAAATAATATTGGAAAATATTCATCAACAGGTATTAGTTTATCTAATGGTTTTGCATTTATTAATTTTTTAGCACCGCTGTTTGATAATATATAACCAAGTGTCCAATAACTGTAACCAGCATGTACAAGATATTTTGATCCATCAACAAATGGCTCGTCTTGTTCTTGCATACGTTTTCTACCCAAATATCTGTAATTTAATTTTATTCAATTTTATAAATACTAATTAACAAAAAAAATATCAAATTAATTAACTTAATAAATAAATAATATATTTACATTATATCCCAAGGTATTTTTAATCTTTCAATTTCATCTTTCATTATCCAATTAACTTTGTTACGAAAATAAGGCTCAAAACGAACGTCATCTTCAAGTACCATAACTTTTTCATAATTATTTTCAATAACCTAATGAATAAAATATTTTTAAATTCAAGCAAATATATTATTTTATTTAATATTTAACACAATATTATCATACCTTATTCCAAATAATATAATGACTCAAAAAACAACCAATTTCTCCCATTTTCATTGGCCTAAGTTTAAAATTTCAAAATATATTTAACAAAATTATCTAAATTATTTTTATTGATTTAAATTGTTTACCTTTTGTGATAAGGATCTGCATATTCAGGCATCATTTTAATATTCCAATTATCAAGTAAACTTTCATTAAGTTTTCTAAAACAAAAAAAATTACATTTAAAATTTCGAATTTCGATCGAAACGATTTATTTAATAAAAAATAAATTATCACTAGCCCTCATCATTATCTTGCAATGTGTGTAAGAGAAACCTTATTTTTTTTATTTTTATTTCAAGTATACTTATGGACATAAGGATTTTATGTTTCATTTTTTTTTTTGATCCTTCAGAAAAAAAAAAATAAACACATAAAAAACAGTGATCTTAGGGCAAAAAGTTTTGTTTTTTTATTTACCCACCAAGAAGGATTTTTTGACCCTTATCAGTACTTTCGACACGCGCAGCTGTGACTAACCCAAACAGCCTAGAATATAGAGGTTCTTTCATAAAATGCGAAAAAAAAAAATTTAGTGAGTTAAAGTCGTGGGTCGTGAAGCATCAGGTCAGTGTTAACAACCACTAACTCATTTTTATTTTTCTTTTAAAATCTCAGCAGTTACAGCATAATCAAAAATAATAAAAATCAAAATAGTGATGATAATTTACTTGAATATTATTATTTAAACAATAATAAACTTAATAAATTTTATAATTAAATTTTATTATTTTTAAATATATATAAATAAAGTATATTTATTATTTAAAAATAATTAAATTAAAATGATTACAGTGAAGTCAAAATAAAATTACAGGTAATTTTAATAAAAATTTATATTTTTTTTTATAAAAAAAAATAATATATATGTACATTAAATTTGCATGTATTAAATGTATTAAAATTTTTTAATTTACTTGACATAAAAACGAGATAAATTGTCTTTTCCAAGAATAAAAAATTTCTCATATTATTTTATTTTTTTATTCAAGCTAATTATAATTTTTTTCTTTGAAATAAAAAAGAATTTTTTAATCTAATATTTCAATTTTTCTTTTAGTTAACTACATAATCTATCATCTTTTTTTTTTTCTTTGATAAAATAATACTTATTCACGGTTTGAAAGAAAAAAAATTAGCGAGCTTAATCTGATATAATTTTACGTAAAGTAAATCCATTTACTATATGTAATCTCATCTTTGGAAAAAAAAATATTAACAACAGTAATAATCATAATAATAATAGTAATTATTATTATTATTATTATTTGGTAAAAGTAAAAAGGGTTAATGAAGCCAAGAACCCAGAGAAAATAATGAGAATAGAGTCTTTGATTTTGATGAAAAAAAAGGTTACCCTTCACTCAACTATATATAAAACAATAGTAAAAATAAATAAATAGCTAAAGGCTATTTGAGCTTTTAGATAGTATCAAATGTTTAATTATCTTAATTAAATTTGAAATAAATTTTCCAATTTCATAATGAAAATTCATTAGCTATATTTATTATTTACAATCGAAAAATAAAACTAAAGTTGGTTTTGATAATTAATTTTACTAATTGAATTTTTCAATTAAATATTTATATTCTATTGAACTTTATGAATAAATAATTTCAATTTAATTTCATTAATTGAATTTTCATAATTAAATATATATATTTATATTTTACAAGGTAGAAAAAAAATTTGAAAAATATAAAAAACGTGACGCAATGAAACGTAAAATATTCTTTCGAAATAATAAATGATCCTTACGTTGGCATATATTATTACCATTATTTTAATAAAAATTCTTGAAAAAGATATTGTCAGGAACATAAGGAAAAAAAATACATATATTGGCATAAATATTTTATGAAAAAATTGACGGTATAAAATATAAAAGAAAAAAAAAAAAAAAGAATATAGGGGTTTTGTGATTTAAGTGTTATCAGTTATATGCAATCATTTCTCCCTTCGTAAAAAAATACTAGTAAATAAAAAAAAAATATACACATAACACAAAAATGAAAAGCAAAAAAATCAGCTATCAAAAAATTGTTTGTTTTTGATTATTGACTTTTAAATTGTTCATAAATATGGGCCAAGATTATAATGTTTTTTAAAAAATTCAATTCAACGATGTTTATCTTTTTACAAATTTACATAATGGTTTTTTTCTTTTGCCTGATAATCACATACGAATTGAAATAAAAAAAGGAAATATTAGGGTTCAATTTATTTTGATTATTATACTTGATACCCTAGAAATTTATTGAAGGAAAAAATAAATAATAAATTATGTTAAAAAATTTATTGATGCGTAAAATTACTGTCAATAATATGTTTTGTTTTTCCCTTTCGTTTTTTTTTGGGTATAATATTTTTATTTTTCATCTCATTAATAAAAATAACATCTTAAAGAGGAATAAAAAAAAAAAAAAAAAACAGAGTGTTATAGATGATTGATTATCGTCACACAATCAATTTCATATATGTTTCGTTAACTTGAAGTTTCGAAACGATATATGTCCAAAATAAATACAAGTCTTGTGCTATTCAATCTTTACGTCATATGCGGCTATTATTTTATTTGTCCGAGGGTTCAAAAACCTTAACAAAAAAAAAATATATGTACCTAACGAGTAAGTAAAATAAAAAGAAGAAAAAAATTATACTAAAAAAAATAATTTGATTCAGGGTATGATATCTTGAAAATGTTTGATGAGGAAAGTTTAATTTTCCCCAGGGAAATGAAACTCATATCTTGCACGTTAATATTAATTTACATATAAATAAATTATATATTAATCAAAATTTATTAAATTAATTAACTAATAATAATACCTTTCGAAAAAATATATTTTCTTTTACAAATTAACGATCGAAAAAAAAACAATCTCATATTCACGTCAACAGTAAACAATAAAAATATGATTAAAGAATATATTTGAATAATAATTTACATATTTAAATTATTATTTAATCAACTGAATAACTGACTATAAAATTTCATCGATTACAACCTGTCAAAAAGAATTAACTTATATAATAATATTTTTATTTTTAAATTTATTCTTGGCAATAATTTATCTCGTCTTGTAAAACCTTGATAAACCCTAATTTTCATATTTTGTTTGTTTTATATTTTTCAGCTAAACGAAAAACACATCAACAATGGCCAATTTTATTGATTTTATTTAAAAAAATAAATCCATCAAATATGAATTATCAAATAAATGAAAAAAAAATAAATTTATCAATTTTAAAACTATTAAATATAAATAATGATAAAAAATTAATAATTGATAATATTAATACAACAAAAAATAAATTATTAATTGACATAATAGATAATGATAATGAAACAATATTAAATTTTAATAATTCAAATATAATAATAAATAAATTTGATAATAAAAGTTACAATGAGCCAGATTCAATATTTTATTTTTATGGTACAATACCACTTATATTTTTTTGTATATTATCAATTGCAATTAATATTAAAATATTATTAAGTATATATTGGATTAGAAAACCATTGAGTCCAACATTATATATTAGCTTGAGTTTAGCTGGTGCTGATGCATTTTCAAGTTTTGTACTTGGTGTTGGACTTTTTATGAATAGTTTATTACCACATGGACTTGGTTTAAAACTTCGAGGTATTATTTTCAAATATTTCAACAATAATAATAATAATAATATAAACATTTAAAATTATGAAAAAATATATATATTTCCTTTCAGGTGTTGACTGTTTTTTATTGGGCTTAGAGGCAATTAGACTTGGGGCAGTTATGGTAACAGTTGGACATCTTGTAACTTTGGCTGTCAACCACTACTTGGGTATTATGAAACCCTTACATTATCTTTCCATCATGACTCGTCGGTAAAATTCATAAAGCTTTTAACATTTTCCTTATATAAATTAAATACAAATCAAAAATCAAATAAATAAAAATTCCAGGACTACAACATTTATTGTTATTATTCTTTGGACAATTCCATTGTGTTTTTTTATAACGTATTTTTCTCTTGTTGAGGGTCAAGGTTTTCAATCAAAAAATTGCAATGAAACAAGGTAAAAGATAAAAAAAAAAAAAAAAATAAATAAATAATATTTTTAATTTATAATAATTGTTTTTTTAGATTTTTAAACAATAAAAAATTTCGTGTAATGTTTAGCAGTTTATTTTTTGGACCATTTGTTTTGATGGTTTGTATTTATACACATATATTTTTCATCGTAAGAAAACATCAAGCATTGAGACTACGTTTTAGTCAAATTGGTTCATCATTCAGATCAAATGAAAATTGTGCACGAGTTAATAATTCATTTCAACAAATGGCTAAAAATGTTAAAGCAATTCATACAACTCTATATATACTGGGAAGTTTTGTTGTTGGATGGATGCCAGCAACAATATTATTTGTACTTGTATGCAAAGATTGTTTACTTAAATTTAATGGTCTATCAGCAAATATTATATTTATCATTTATTTTATTGCAAATTTTTTAATTATATTAAAAACACTTATTAATCCAATTATTTATGCAGCAAGAATGCACGAAATTAAGGTTAATAATTAATTATTTATTATCATCAATCATTTAACTAAAAATAATTAAATTTAATATTGTTTTTTTTTTTTTTATTTTCAGATTGCTACTAGAAGAATGCACTCATCATTATGTGGATATTTTTGTTTTTCAAATTTTTCAAGAGACAAAAGTACTGATGGTTTATCAAGTGATGGTCTTAATCGTGCATCATTAACAAAAACACGTATTTATCGTTTAAACAGTAACATTAGCAATAAATATCAACGCGATAAAAATTGTAAATATACTTATACTGGTTTTAAAAAACCAAAACAAAATAATACTATTGTTTAATCCTTGATATTTCAATAATTTATAATAATAAAAAACAATCTGCTATCTAATTAGATTTATGACGTTTTTTTTTTTTGGCTAAGTAAAATGTAATAAGTAACAAAACAATAAGTGTACTTACTTTCCATCAACTGCATTTGTTATTTCAACTTCAATTCCTAATTCTTGAAAACAATTGATCATTCGATCACGTCTCTCTGGTCGTCTTTCTAAATTAATCATGAATATTTTGTCCATTCCAAGAGTGTCTTTATCTGGATAATTAACATATTTTTTCATGACATCTTCAAGCCACAGAGCCTTTTGTTGACCTTTAAAATTATAAATACATTATAAATCTTTTAATTATTCAATTTAATTTATTATTTTTATTTACCTAGTATATCAATTTTTAAATTTATCAATTGTTGAACATCAACTTCTAGAGTTTCATGTGCCTCAATTGGCACTGGAAGAAATCCATAAATTTCATCGTTACAAATATGCAATGTTACTCCTACAAAAACAGTAAGTTATTCAATCATTAATAATTATTTTTTACTTGTGTTAATTATGTAAATATTACCTGATGAATTTGCACCAAGTGCAAATGTAATAATATCATCAGTTGGTCCATCATAACTAGACAGCTTTTCTGGTTTATAAGTTAAATAATCACTGTCTAATTTACGAAGATCAATTAGTACAGCTGAATGAATCATTGGTACTTCATGACAACCTTGTATTTCACGATTTAATATTGGTTTATATTTATGTGTTCTTTCATAATAATAATCATTTGTCATACCAGCCCAAAAATTACTATACATTCCATCAGATTTTAATAATGGTGATACAACTGTATGATTTTTTAATATTAGCATATTTAATGTATCAACATTTGTTAAAAAAACATCAGCATCTAGCATCTAAAATAAATTAATTTATTATTAAACAAGTAATTTAAATGTTTTTTCTCAAAGAATTAATAAAATATATGCATTACAAATATATAATCAGCCCAAATACGACGAGCATAATTAAGTGCCTCCTCTCGATATTTTATCACGTGAGAAAATCGATTATTTGACCAATCAGCAATACCTTTTTCATCACTAAATCCCTCGGATTTATTATCCAAAATAAGATCGATTGAATGATACTCTTTATTGTGTTTTTTTAGCCACGTATTTAATACATCAATTGAGTTGTCAATGTTATTGTCACTTCTAATCCTGGGAAATATAAAATATATAGATTAAATTTACAAGAAAAAAAAAAACAGTAAACTAAACATATTTATTATAATAAAAGTTATATATATTTTTAACAATATTATTATCTAACTTGTAATTAAAGTATTTATAGTAAAATTGAGGTTAAGTTGTTGATAAAATTTACCATAAACTAATACGATTTTTTGGATAATTAAGTCTTTCAAATTGACTTAAAAAATATGGCAATGTATGAGCTTTATTTCTAATTAATATTGTTACTGCAATTGTTGGTTTTTTTAAATTATTAACATCACAAGTAACACTTATTATTAATGTAAACAAAACACTATAAAACTTCATTATTTTTGTTGTTTTTTTTTTTGGCACAATTGAAAATTAAAATTTATTATATTTCACGTGGCATTGTCACAATAAAATACTCATATTAACTTTACTTTGTAGTAGTTGTTAATAAATTTATCAAAAACAAAATAAAAATAAAATAAAAATAAAAAAAAAAAACAATTATGTTTGTCGTCGTCGTCACTAAAATGGAGCGACCAATGAAATCAATGGGAATTTTCACTCTTACTCCCTTTTTCCTATCTTTCTTTTATCTCAAATAAAAAAAAAAATATTTTTTTAAAATAAAGAATAAATAAATAAATAACTCAAACATAATAATTTTATAATTAAATAAAAAAAATTTAATTAACAAAGTAAAAAAAAAAAATAAAACAATGATTATAAAAAAAAAAAATTCGTTCTAAATTATAGTAATTTTTATCTGACTGTTTTGTACCAAAAATGAAAATTATAAATAATAGGAAAAATAAAGTAAAACAAATTAGTAATACCAAGTATTTTTTTTTTTTTCTAATTTAACACTTGATTTTCATCTTCATCTGACTGTTTGATATTTTTCAATGATTCTTCAGGTTTTGGCTTTTTTTTTTGTTGATAACTTAAACTTGTTCTATCAAAATCCAATGGCATAACACCTAAATCACCACTATATCTATTTTTTGTTACCTAAAAAACAAAGCAATAAACAATTACAAATTAAATATTTAAATAATAAAACAAAAAAACAATTGAAAACTTGTAATGATAAAATACCTGTAAATATTTTTTTCCTTTGAGACTTGCTGTTCTTTTATCTTGTATAATTAATATATTATCAGCTTCTTGACTAGCTTTAGCACCACCAAATATTGATGAACTTGTTAAATCATCTTCAGCACGTTCTTTTCTTGGATGTATAACTAATGTAACATGACAATTTGTTTTAGTTGCAAAACTACGAAATTCTGATATAATAACATCTTGACGATAATATCTATCAAGATGTTTTGATTGTTCTGACATTCCCATCATAAATTGTACATTATCAATAATAACATGTGATATATCATGTACATATGTTGCATGTTGTACAGCATCCATAACAACAGATAATGTTTGTTGTCCATGAAATGTCATAAAATATATTGGTAATTTTTCAAATTCATCAGCATATAATTCAAAATTATGTAAATTATTTTCAAGTTCTACACCAGCCATTTGTTGTAACATTGTTTTAGCTAATCTTGTATTACGTATTTCAAAACTACCCCATAATGTATTAACTCCTTGCATAGCTAAATCCAATGAATATTCACTCATAAATGTTGTTTTACCAGAACCTTTAATCCAAAGAAAAAAATACAAATTAATCAAATTATTATTGATAATTATGGTGATTTTTACAACATACCAGTTGGTCCAGTTACTATTGTAAATTCACCACGTCTATGTCCTTTTAATAGTTTATTTAATGTTGGATATCTTGTCCATTTAACACCTTGTACTTTATCAACATTTTGTAAATCACTCAATACATCTTTTCTCAATGAACTAAATGTCGTTACACTTTTATGATAAATTGGTTGTGCATCTTGTATTATTGATTTTAAATTAAGTTCACGTGCAACTGCAATTTTTGGACGTGGTTGTTGATTTGTTGGACGTACAAAATAACATCTTTTTTCATTTAATTTTTTAGCATAATGTCTTGCTGAATCCCAACTAATTGCATCATTGTCAAACCATAATATTAGCTTATTAAATAATTCTAAATTTGGTAATACTTGAATTGGTAGATTTTGAAGACCTTGAGGTAAACATATTATTGTATTTGCTACTTTTTGTGATATTAATGCTAGTAAATCTTCAACTGATGGTACTAATACACCAGTAGTATCATTTTTTAGTTTTTTTTCACGATAAATTATTAAACCAGTTGGATTTATTGATGGTAATGATGATTCTATTATACTTGATGATTTTGATGATAGTGTTTTACAGCCTGTTATTTTGTTACTCAAACTACGTAATGGAAAATAAAGTTTTGATGTTGATAAATCATATTCGGAATTTAATTGTGATAGCTGTGATTGTGTTATACTCTGAAAAATATAAATTTAAACAATAAATTTATTGTAATTAAATTTTAATAATAAAAACTTACAGTTGGAAGTTGAAATTTTTCAATTAAACTATGATAATCATTCTCTGATAATTTTGATACTGCTTGACATGATTTACAAATTTTATCCCATTTATCAGAGTAATCTTTTTCAATTGAAAGTGTCTTTTTTAATGTATTTAATTCTTGAATTTTAGTTGAACTTTTTTTGTCAAAAAAACGCTCTAATATATCCCATGAACCACTGTGTTCACATTGTTGACATAAAAAAAAACCTGTAAATATTGGACAATGATTATTTGGAAATAAACAAATTTAAAAATTTATTAATTACCAGTTGTTTTATTGACAAATACAGTCAATTCTTTTTTTTTATTATCATCACAAATTGGACATCTAAATAATAAACATGAATGTCCTTCTTGGAATGTAACATTTTGTTGACGTAAAATTTTTTTTATATGACCTAGAGATGTTGATGACACACTTAGATCTAATTCTGAATGAAATGTTCGTTTTTTTTGCCAATAAATTGGCTTTAAAGATTTTTGATTTGTCAACCAACATCTCAATACTGTTTTAACAAACATTTATTTGATAAAAAAAAATAAAACAAAATAACAAATTGATAATTATTATTTCTATTCTTGAAGACCCTCAACAAAGAAATTTATTTTCTCAAACAAAAGAATATAAACAATATAAATAAAACACAAAATTTATCTAAATTTAACTTGATTATTAATTATTTTTTTCTACCTAAATTTTAAATAATTAATACTTGTCACATAATAATTAATTTATTGTTATTTATTATTATTCTTATGAAATTGTTAATGTTATTACAACCTCGTGTTGCATATTCACGTGAACCACTGGTAATCACCATTTTGTTTTCTTCGAATATCAACAAACGCGGGAAAAACTATTTGTAAATAATAATTTTTTAATTTTTTTCTACACATGACACTGCGCACTGCGCTAAAAAAATTTTTAGTATATAATATATTTTAGTGGAAAAAATAATTTCCCTATAAATTATTCGTTTAAAAAAATTCAAAAAATAAAGCTTTAATTTCAAAATTGCTTAATATTAAAATGAAAAAATGAATAATCCAAACAAAACTATAAAATTTTCATCTAATAAACAAAATATTTATGTTTTTATATTGATTATAAACTTGATTATTGACTTTTATCAATAAAAATCAACAATAAACTGGAAAATTAGTTGTTTTTTAATTCCAAAACGATTTTATAACAATATTTCAATGCTGTAGCTCATATATTACTCGTAATTAATTAATTTTCACTCAAATTAACATAAAAATTAAATACAATATATGTAAAATTAATGTACAGTGTAATAAAATCAAAACTAGTGACATCTGTATTGTCAATGTTGTTGGGGGGCAGCAGGCTAATACAGGACTAGCGTAATGGAGCCGTGAGGCATTTTGTTCGTGCTTAGAACGACACATCTTTACCTGTCTTTTTTTTTGTTTTTTATTAAAAAAAATATATATATACGTGAATAATAAAAAGGATAATAAATAAATTAAATTAAATTAAAATACAGTTTAATAAATAATTATCAAGTTTATTATAATAATGATTAATGTTATGAGAAAAAAATTAATTTATATACTCAACTATCAAATGATGCTGTTACAATGTTTATAAATTAATCAAATGGGTTAAAAATATCATTGTGAATGTGAGTGTTTTCATATATACACATAATAAATACATACAAAGTTTATTATCAGTGTTTTAATAGTGAAATAAATGACAATACAAATGTTTACAACATCATACAGGATTAATTGTTAGAATATTATTAATTATACATCTTATTTATTTTTTTTTATTATTATCAATATTGTGCCTGAAGAGAGAAAAAAAAAAAAATAAAAAAAATCCCCATTAAGACGAAATTAAGAATTTAGCATTTTAACCATATAAAAATTATTAAAATTTANTTTTTTCCTTATATTTTTTTCTCTCTTGCTCTCTTTTCCACTCACACATATGCATATATATATTTGCTCCGTCTCTCTCACTCTCTCTTTTTCGCTGATGTTCTGTCTTTTTTTTTGATTCTTTTTTTTTTTATAAAGGTTTTTTTTTTTTATTTTGGATTGTCTAGTATACAGCTGAGTGCGGGCCAATACCCAAATAATTAACATCAACAATATTTGGATAAATTTTTAATTGGATAAATAATAATTATATTTATGTGATGTAATTATATGAGAATATATGTCGAGATATATAACACATACGACAAGTGTTATTGTTGCCGTTTTACATGACGGTAAATTGTGTACAGATGCTGTTTAAGGATTATCATCAATCAATGGTGTTTATTAAAATTTGTTTTATTCTTATATTAATAATAACCTTAAAATTAAAAAAAATAATAATAAAAATTCTATATTAAATTATTGTCAATGTTTATATGAGTAAACAATGATAATAATTTGCTGTCAAAATTTTATTATTATTATTGTTTTGTTTATTTTTTTTTTTGTTTTTTATAAAAGTGTCAAAGTATTGTTATAAACAATTAATTTTTGTTTGTTTATATTTAAAATAACAATAATATTTATTTTTTAATTTTATTACAGTTTTGAGGATAATTTTTTTAATGGGTTGAATTATAATTAAATACATGGATAACTATGTAGTGAGTATAAATTATTAAAAAAACACCAAAAAACAATAATTATTATTATTATAATTAATAAAAATAAATAATAAATATATTTATTATATTTACAGGATGTTCATGATAAATCAGTGTGTGCCACAAACAATTTATTAAGTGTAGAAATAATAAATAAATAAAAAAAAAAGTGGTAATAGAAATAAAAAAACAAAAAATATCATAATATTATTGATATTTTTAGTAATGGCACAACGTAATAAACGAACAAATAAAAATGACAATGATACGTCAAATTGTCCAGGTTCGATTAAAAGACGTAAATGTAGATTGGGACCAACGGCAACGGGTTTATCAGTTGGTTCGTCTGCCTTGGGACCATCTGAGGAGGAAGAAACAATGGCATCATCAAGTCAAATTGGTGGTGGTGCATCTTGGACACCACGTCCAATAAATGATATTAAAATATCAAGTATTTATAATCGTTCAGCAGCTGAAGCACCAGCTGAATTATTTCGTAAAGATTTAATAAGTGCAATGAAATTACCAGACAGTGAACCATTAAGTTCAAATGAATATTGGGTTATAACTGATCAATGGAAACAAGAATGGGAACGTGGTGTACAAGTACCAGTTAATCCTGATTCATTACCAGAACCAATGGTTGTTGTTAATCAAACATCATCATTAAATAAATGTCATGGTGATTTTAAATTGTAAGTATATTTTTTATCTATTAATTGATAATTACTTTTTTTTTTTTTGTGTTATTAAAATTTATTATTATATTATAAATTAAAATTTATAATTTACAGACCTAAAAAATTTATAAGAATATCAAGAGATGATTATTTTAATTCTGATGAACATTATTTAAGTACAACACCAGCAAGAGCTGAAAAATCTTGTGCCTATGATCTTGATGATACTGATATTGCATGGCTTGATGTTTTAAATGGTGAAAGAGCACAGGTAAACAAATAAAAAAAATCATGTTAAACTTAATTTTGTTTTGTTTAAATAGCAAATAAATAATTGCTTTTGTTTTTTTTTTTTTTTCAAGGCTGGACAATCACCAGTATCAGAGCCACAATTAGAACGTGTTATTGAAGAACTTGAAATACGTTGTTGGGAACATATACAAACAATTGTTAAAAATGAAGAAGGTCTTGGTATTGAATATGATGAAAATGTAATATGTGATGTATGTCGTTCACCAGATTCAGAAGAAGGAAATGAAATGGTTTTTTGTGATTGTTGTAATATATGTGTACATCAAGCATGTTATGGTATAACATCAATACCAGAAGGTAGCTGGTTATGTAGAACATGTACATTAAGTCAACGTCCAGATTGTGTATTATGTCCAAATAAAGGTGGTGCAATGAAATGTACACGTTCAGGACAAAAATGGGCTCATGTATCATGTGCATTATGGATACCAGAAGTATCAATTGGTTATGTTGAACGTATGGAACCAATAACAAAAATATCAAGTATACCACAATCAAGATGGGCATTAATATGTGTATTATGTCGTGAAAGAGTTGGTGCATGTATACAATGTAGTATTAAAACATGTAAAACAGCATATCATGTAACATGTGCATTTAAACATGGATTAGAAATGAAAGCAATAATTGAAGATGAAAAAGCTGATGATGGTGTTAAATTACGTTCATATTGTGTTAAACATAGTCGTATTAATACTAAAGATAAAATTGGAGTTGGTGGTAATGGTCCTGGTGGTGGTAGTGTTAATAGTAATAGTGGTGGTGGTGGTGGAGGTGGTGTAAGTGGTAGTGCTAATAGTGCTGGTAATTGTCCAGGTAATATAAGTAGTACAAGTAGTACAACAAGTAGTAGTAGTAGTAGTGGCGGTGGTGGTGGTGGTTTAACAAATGTTGGTGGTGATAAAATAATAACAGATAATGATGATGTTGATTCAAGACGTCGTAAACGTAAAGATATGACATCTGAAGAAAAAAATCAAGCACGTGCTGCAAAATTACAAGAAATTGAAGCTGAATTTGATAAATGTGTTACTCTTAAAGATATTATTAATCAACAATTTGATGTTGATAATGATTGTGTTGTTTATATATATAATTATTGGAAATTAAAACGTAGATCTGGTTTTAATAAGCCATTATTATCACAACGTTGTGGTGAATTAAGTGGTATTGGTATACGTGCTAAAGGACAAGCTGCTGATTTAGAAAAAATGAAAACATTTGTACAATTAAGACAGGATCTTGAAAGAGTTAGAAATTTATGTTATATGGTTGGTAGAAGAGAAAAATTATGTCGTACATTTTTACGTCATCGTGAATTAACATTTCATAATCAAGTTATTGTATTAAATGAAGAAACATTAACACCAACAATTGAAGCTGCTGTTATTGAAGCAAATCATGGTCCATCAATATATGATCGTTTATATTCACATAATAATGCAATTGATCATACAAATGATTTTGATTCAATAATATCACTTATTGAAGGTACTGAATTATCATCAACAATTAAAAATAATAATGATAATAATAATAAATTATTAACAAATAAAAAATCAACAAATGATTTAAATGGTATGAAAAATAAAAAATTATATTTTAATGGTAATATTAGAAGTAAAAGTATATGTGGTAGTGAATTTTCATCATTTAGTGGTTCTGAAACTGATACAGCTAAACCAACAATTAAAATACCAACAACTAAAAATAAACAAAATATTAAAAATAAAAATACCATTAAAATTGATACTGAATCAAGTACAGAGGATGAAATTAATATTAAAAATAATTCATCATCATCTCGAAATAATAATAATAATAATAGTAATAGTAGTAATAATAATAATAGTAATAATAATAACAATAATAATAATAGTAAAACAATATCAGCATTAATAACACCACCACCTTCAACAATAACAACAACAACGACGACAAAAGGTACTAGAAGAAAAATAAAGAAAACAAGTGCACCAGATAGACCGAAACAAAAAATTAGTGTAAATACAAGTGATGATGAAGATGACGATGACAACGATAATGATGCTGAGGCTGATGAAAATGATGATGGTGATGATGGTGATGATGATGACGATGATGATGAAGATAATAATAAAAATAATAGCTCTAAAAATATAAAATCAAAAAAATCACTTCATCATATAGAAAATTTACTTGCCAGTGGATCTGGTAGTGCTACAGATAGTGATGAAGTATTAACATTAAATACAACAAATAAAATTGGTGCAATTATTAAATCAGTTAATGCAATTTATTCTGATTCATCTGATAGTGATTCACATGATGATTCTAAATCACAAACCATTCCATTAATAACAAAAGCTGCTGTTAAACAATTTACTGAATTATCTAAAAATTTAAATAAAAATACAAATAAAGATACAGCAATATCAACGTCAACAACATCATCATCAGCCACTGCAACAACGACAACAGCAGCAACGACAACAACGACGACGACGACGTCAACAACAACAACAACAACAACATCATCATCTACATCAACATCAATACCGAAAAATACATCAAAAGAACCAGAAATAAGTAATAAAGAAAATGTTAAAAATAAGAAAAAAGATAAAGAATATATACCATCAGCATTAATTGTACCACAAAGACAAGCTGCTAAAAAAGCATCTGAAAGTATAATGCAAAGATCACAAAATAAAAAAGATACAAATATAATAAATGAACAACAAATTGAACCAATTAAATCACCAATTGATGAAAAAGAAATTAAACAAAATAAAACAAAAGAAAAAACAATAACAACATCATCATCTAAAAAACATCAAAAAGATACAAAACATCATAAAGATTCAAAAAATAATGATATTTATGATTTTGAAAAAGAATTTGGTGATGCATCAGAAATATTAGCATATGTACCACAAAGACAAGCTGCTAAAAAAGCTGCTGAACATATTAAAAGTGGTCTTGGTAGTAAAGCTGCACAACAACAACAACAACAACAGCAACAACAACAACAACAAGATAGTGAATCAATTGATAATAAAAATAGTAAAAAAGATTCACCAGATGTTAAAAGCCGTAAAGATAATAAAGAACATAAAAAAGATGATAATAATACAAAGAAAAAATTAACAACTAAAAATTCAACAAGTACAAATAGTGATACAAGTACAAGTAGTTCTTGTAGTAGTTCATCTGAATCAAGTAGTGATAGTGATGATGCTAAAAGTACTGTTGAACAAATAACACCAAAAAAGAAAGAACAAGATAAACAACAGCAACAACAACAACAACAACAACAGAAAAAAGAATTATTATCATCAACGTCATCATCAGAATGTGAAAGCCCAGTTAAAAATACTAAAAAAATAAATAAAAGAGGTGGTGGTGGTAGAAAATCAACAACAAGTGATGAGACTGTAACAAGTCTTGATAAAAAGATGGCTGTAATTGGGAGGAAAGTTAAAAAGTTGCCTGACAAGAAGCTTAAAACTTCCGAAGGGCGGCTTGGACTGGACTCCCCATCGCCGCCATCTAAGAGAAAAGAATCATCATCATCATCTTCATCATCATCATCGTCATCATCATCCTCTTCCTCATCCTCATCATCCTCTTCATCATCAGGATCTTCATCATCATCATCCTCCTCATCATCGTCATCCTCATCAAGTAGAAGACGTAACAAAAATTATACAAAAACAAAACAAAAACAACAACAACAACAACAAAAACAATCAATTGACAAAACAACAGGAACAAAAATTGTTGAAAAATCAAATGTGCCAAGTTGTATTAACGAAAATTTGCTCAGTAGGATTAGAGATAATGATGGGACACGAAATACAGTTGGGTCCAAAACAAACAAAAAACAATTGTCACAATCAACAAAATCAACAAATAAACAATCAACAAATAATAACAAAAAAGAGGAAGAACGAAGTAATACAGTACGAGCTAAAAAATCCAGTTGTGAAATTAGAAAGAGAAAATCTAGTGAATATATCCAGCAGCAGCAGCAGCAGCAGCAAGACGAACAACAGCAACAGCAGCAACAAAAAGATGAAAGTAAGTCTGGAAAGAATGTGTCTCAGACCAAGAGGAATGCTGAGAAGCGGATAGATAAAACAACTGATAAAAAGCTAGATGATAATGATGATAATAATGAAAATGACAAAACAATAAAAATAAAAAATAAAACAAATGATGATTCAAATGAAAAAGAAAAAGTTATTGAATCAAAAATAGATAATCAAGAAGAACAACAACAACAAAAAGATAATAATAATAAACAAAATGAAAAAATACATGAACAAGATAAACCAAAAAATAATGAAGAACATAAAAAGAGTGATGTTAAAAAATCAAAGAAAATTATTAATAAAAGTCCAGTACATGATGTTTGTTTATTGGAAGAAGAAATGAAACAACGTAGAGCTGAAAGAGATAGTCCGAAAAAATCATCAAAAGGTTTAGATAAATTTTTAGAAAAACGTGAACATCTTGATAAATTATTTAAAGCAAAGGCTGATAAAGAATTGGTAGATGATAATAATCAACAACAAGAACAGGAACAACATGAACAACATGAATTATCATTAAAAAATATTGATAATAAAGAAACAATAATTGAGGATAAAAATAATCATATAACAACAGATGAGCTAACAATATCAAAAGTTATTGATGATTATAATGATAATGAAAATAATAAAAATGAAAATATTGATAGAAGAAAAATTAATAATGAAATTGATGATAATAAATCTCAAAATTTATCAGTTACTAGCAGTGATGTTATAATATTAAATAATGAGACTGATAATAACTTTCAAAAACCTCAAACAGTACATGAAAAAGTACAAAATAATCCACAAATTGATAAGGATATGCATAAAAGAAGAAAATCAATTAGTAGATCAATATTTTCACCTCATTATGCTGATAATAAAGATCAAAGTGTATCTGAATTATTTGATTTTGATCAGGATATATTAAATGATGATATTAATGATGATGGTTTTAGTATACCACGTGATCCAGAAGAACGTCAAGCACCATTATCATTTACATTTAATAATGAAATATGTTTAAAAGAATTAGTTATGAAAAAAGCTGATCCAGCAAAAGAAACACTTGATTTAGTTCAAAAATTACGTTTAGAATTATCAAAAAAATCAAATACAACTGGACAATTTGATAATGATAATATTAATGATGATATTTGTGAAAAAATTGAACAACAAACAGTACAATCTAATTTACAGTTATCAATTGATAAAACAAATGAAATATTAACAAAAGATTCAATTATACAAGATTCAAATATTATACAAGAGCCAAATAAAATTATTGATGATACAAAAATTAATGAACCGTTAATTAATAAATTGCCACATAATACTGAATTATCACCTGATAATAATCATCATCATCATCATCACCAACAACATCATCAGCATCAACAGCAACAGCAACAAATTGAACAGCAGCAATTTCAACAACAACAACAACAACAACAACAACAACAACAACAACAACAACAACAACAACAACAACAACATCATCTTCATCAGCATCATCATCAACAACAACATGAACATGAACAACAACAGCAACAGCAACATTATATACAAGAAAAATTAAAATCACCAAATTATCAAAATAATACTGAACAACTATTAACAAATTATCAAACCGAAAATTTGGCACAAAGTAAAGTTGCAATTGCTGAACGTGCTAAATTAGATCGTGCTGAAGCTGATGAACGTTGGGTACCACCTAGTATTGAGTCACAATTTAATCCAAATGATGTACAGCATATTAGTCAAATTATGGATTCTCAAAATCATAGGTATCATCAACAATTTACAAATAAACAACTACCAACTGATAACAACTGTGATTTACTTGTACATTCACAAATAAATATGAATTTACAAGAACAATATCAAATGTATCAACACCGACACCAACATCAACAACATCAGCAACAACAACAGCAACAACAACATGCGTTGGATCATGAACACTCAGCTCAACATCAAGATACAAATACAATGCAAACAATACCAATGATTGAACAGCAACAACAACAGCAACAACAACAACACCCAGGCTCAATTGTAGATGAAATGACATCATTGGAAATGATGAATCGTCATGTAGTACCATTACCAACTCATAATAATGATGATATTAGAAATAATGAAATTGAACGTGTTAATGTTAATGTCAATGAAAAAGATATTTGTCAATCTGAATTACGAAATGATTATACACAAAATAGTTCACCATATAATGATTTAAATAATTTACATCAAGATACAAGATGGTCTGAGAGTCAAGTATTACCATCAAGACGTTCAACATCATCATCAATAACATCAGCATCATCAAATGAAGAACATACATCAATAATACCACCATATAAAAATTTACAATTACCATATGCATCTGGTAATATTGATCCAATACCTTATCATTCATCTTATAATGAACAAAATTCATATAATACAGGTGGTCCAGTATCATTATTTCCATCACAATCATGTACAACATCATTACCATATCCAAGTCCAGGTACAGGTATGTTTCCACCAGTATTTAGTGGTTCATTTGCAACAACACCACAATCATTATTACCACAACATGTTACTAAAACAATTGATGATAATATTAATATGCAATCATCACCATGTACTGCTGCATTTACATCATCAATTCATAATATGGCATTAACTGCAGCAATGGTATCACCAACAAAAATACCAACACCACCACCACAACCACCAACAGCAACAACAACAACAATATTATCATCTTTACCACAAGTGCCACAAGATCATCTACCTCAACAACAATCACAACCACAACCGCAACAGCCACAACAAATTGTTAATATTGAACAAGAATCTGATAGAATTGAGACAAATTTAAATGTCAATTTTATAAATAAAATTACAGATAATCAACATCATCAAAATCATCATCAACAACAACAACAACAGCAACAGCAGCAGCAGCAGCAGCAACAACAACAACAAATTATACCACCAGAGCCAATTATGATTAATGAATCACCAATTATTATTGGAGCACAAAAAACAATACCAATTCAACATGGTAAAAAGAGTCCATCAAAACCAACAAGAACATCAGCACGTGTAACAAGTTTACAAAGTAAATCACCAGGTAAATCACCACGACAACAACAAGATGTACAAAAATCACAAACAACAAATCGTGGTAGAGGTAAAGGTAATAAAAATAATCAACAAAATAATCGTGGTCGTGGACGTGGTAGAGGACGTGGTAGAGGTGGACGTAATAATCAATTATCAAATATACAATATATACAAAATATTAATCAAATACAATCAGATGAATCAATGCAAAATAAATTAAGTGGTACTGTTTATGATTTTGATTCTGATGAAGATACAATTAATGATAAATTAATAACTGATTTAAAAACAATGAGAGAACGTAAAAAATCAACAGATATTAGTGATAAAATACGTGATACAAATATAACAAAAGATGGATTATTATTAAATATACAAAAAAATATAAAATCACCAAATAAAAATATTGAATTAATAAGAAATAATGACGATGATGATGATGAAGAGGATGATGAAGATGATGATGTTGTTGTTGGTGGTAGTGCTGGTGCTAGTGGTGTTGGTGGTACTGCTGATAATGATAATAATAGTAGTATTATTGTTAAAAATTATAATGATATAGTTATGCCATTATTACCAGGACCAGTTGATATGAGAACTTATAATTCAACAATTGATACACAAATTATAACAACAATACCAACACCACCAATAGCAATGACAACACCAATAGCAATAACAGCAACAACAACATTAACGACATCAACCACACAATCAACAACAATACAAACACCATCAATAATAACAACATTAACAACAGAATCAACAGCAATGTCATTATTAACACCATCAGCAGCAGCAGCAGCAGCAACAATATCATTAAATTCATATAATTATAATAATAATAATTTCTTAGAACCATATTCAAATATTAAAACTGATCTTGATGATGAGATTGATGATGTTTTAAAACAAGTTATTAATAAAAAAACAGATACAATATTAACAACAAAAATTAATTCAATTGATAAAAATATAATTGATATAAATAAAACAACAAATGTTGATGATGTTATGAAAATATCATTATCTGATTCACGTAATCAATTAAAAGTTAAAATAAAAGGTCCATTTTTAGATGCAAATTATGTTGCATCATCAACAATACAACAATCATCACAACAACATCAACAACATCAACAACATCAACAACAACAACAACAACAACAACAACCAGTAATACCATTGGTACCATTAACACCATCATCAGTAGTTACATCTGGTACATCAAATTTACGTAGAATGAGAAAAAAAGAATTATTACGTCAATATTGTTCACAAGATATGAATTTAGATGATACTGTTATTGGTAATATACCAACAACACCAATAATACCAACAATAACAAGACCAATAATAACAATACCAAAAGCAGTTAAATCAATGACATCAATACCAACACGTGAAGATTATAAAGCAGTTGTTGATGCAAATATGGAGAAAAAACGTAGAAAAGAACGTGGTGGTAGTGGTAATTTACTTGATCTTGATGATGATGATCATCTTATTATTGGTGGTTGTAGTAGTGCAGGTGGTGCTGTTGCTGGTGGTCCTAGTGCAAATGTTAATAAAAAAACAATTGGTAATGATAATAATAATAGAAGACGTGGTAGACAACCAAGAAATACTGGACAAGCATCAAAAAATGCAGCAACAGCAAAATCATCAACATCAATATCAATATTATCAACAACAACAACAACAACAACATCTTCATCATCATCATCTTTATTATTAACAAATAATACAACACCAAAATTAAAAATTAAATTTGGTGGTGGTAATATTATTAGAGATGATAATTTAAATATACAAAATGATGAACGTAAAAATACACGTCCACCTAAAAAACGTTTAAGTAATATGCAATCAACAAATCATAATGGTGATATTGAATATAAAAGAGAATGTATGAAATTTCGTAAAAGAGTTGTTGCTGATTTTGATAATGATGAAAAAACTAAAAAAGATAAAAATAAGAAAAAAAGTAAAAAACATAAAGGTAAAGATACGTATCAAATTATTGGTGATGATAATACATCACAACCAAAATTAATATTACGTTTAACAAATCGTAATACAAGTAATAATGAATCAATAATAACAACAATAATAAAAACATCAGCAACAACAACAACAACACCGTCATCAGCATTAACAACAGTGTCAGGTACAACAACAACAACAGTAGCAGCAGCAACAGCAACAACAACAGCAACAGGAGGAACAATATTATCAAAAAAAATAATTGACAATCCAACAGCAATTAATGATACAAATAAATCTGGTGGTGATACAAATAAAGATAGTAAAAATAATAAAAATGAATTGATTGTTGGTGATAATAAAAAATCAATTGATCAAAAAAATAATACTGGTGATAGTGTAAGACCAGAAAAAATAATTCCAATTAGATTAAAATTAACAAGATGTCATGAAGGATATGAACTTAAAACACCAACAATAACAACTATTAATTGTGATGATAATAATGATGGTGATAGTGGTAAACGTAGTAGTGTTGGTGGTAGTAATATTGATGGTATACATCATCATAATAATGATGATAAAGCCGGGACTAGTGATACTGTGAATAAAACAATCGAACAAATATCAAATGATGGTGATAATAGAACTGATAATATTAATTTTATTAATGATAATGATAATTGTGGGGATAAAAAAAATTCCAATAATGATGATATGAAATTAATAAGTCAAGCTGCTTCACAGACAAGTCATAATAGTACTTCGTCAGGATGCACGGCAGCTCCTCTACAAGGATGCCAAGTTAGGTGATAATTAATGATAATTGTGTAAATACAGTAATTAATAATGGCTCTTATTAGTTTTAATAATGAAAAAATAATTTTATTCAAATGAATTTAATGAAAATTTATAATTATCGAAAGAAAAAACAATTGACTGATGAAAAAAAAAAAAAA
>MKYW01000039.1:187303-214886 GCA_015776835.1 Aphidius ervi
AAAAAAAAAAAAAAGAGAGAGAAAGAAAATAAAAGCATGAACAAAATAAAAAAAGAAGACATTATAAGTTCCAGCGTGGTACTCTTTCAGGAACACTCCATTATCATCACCACATGGCCAATGAATAAATTTTTTTTTTTATTTTTTATTATTAGCTTTATTGTTGCCAATGAATTTGTCTCCAGAAAAAAAAAAATATTAAAACTCTTTATAATTATTTTTCTTGGTCTTTAAGAAAAATTACTTGTTCATCATTCAATGACGCTATGAAGCCTGGTCTTTTTTTTTTTTTTTTTCTTCTTTCCTTCTTTCTATCATGCCACTTGAAAATTGTAATTAAAAAATACTTGGACTCTTTTTTTTATTTATAAGATACTTAAATCTTAAAAATTATGAGCTTGAGTAATTTTCTATTTTATTTTTATCAATATTTATGATACTTGATGAAAATTCTATTTAAGGCAAAATGCCACATCACATGTTAGTATGCTGGGGTTATCTTGGACATGCCAATTGGAATGCTAATGATTTATTGATAAAATTTTGTCCACGTATCATGAATTTTATTACATAATTATTTTGGTAAATTTTTTTTCAACAGATTCACAAAATCATTGGTTTTGCTCCAAGTCTATTACAAGTTGTTATGTCAAATGAGGTTGATTTGCCTGTCAGACAAGCAGGTATGAAAATATTTTAACAAAAAAAATAAAAATACCTCGACATGATGATGATGATGATGATTTAACTCTTATTTTTTGTTCTTTAAAAGGTGTTATTTATCTTAAAAATTTGATAACAACAAATTGGGCAACAAGAGAAGTTGAAAATGGACCAGCACCATTTAGTATACATGAACAAGATCGTGTTATGATACGTGATGCAATTGTTGATGCTGTTGTACATGCACCAGAAATAATAAAAATTCAACTTGCTGTTTGTATAAGTAATATTGTTAAACATGATTTTCCAGGTAGATGGACACAAATTGTTGATAAAATAACAATATATTTAAAAAATCCTGATGCATCATGTTGGCCAGGTGTATTACTTGCACTTTATCAACTTGTTAAAAATTTTGAATATAAAAAAGCTGAAGAAAGAAGTCCATTAAATGAAGCTATGAATTTATTATTTCCAATGATATATCAATTGATTGTTTCATTATTACCAGATCCATCAGAACAATCAGTATTATTACAAAAACAAATATTAAAAATTTTTTTTGCCTTAACACAATATTCATTACCATTGGATTTAATATCACGTGATGTATTTTCACAATGGATGGATGTTGTACGTCAAGTTGCTGATCGTCCAGTACCACAAGAAACATATACTGCTGATCTTGATGATGATGAAAAAGCTGAATTAGCATGGTGGAAATGTAAAAAATGGGCATTACATATTGTTCATCGTATGTTTGAAAGATATGGTAGTCCTGGTAATGTTACTAAAGAATATAAAGAATTTTCTGAATGGTATTTACAAACATTTTCTGGTGGTATACTTGAGGTATTATTAAAAATTCTTGATCAATATCGTCGTAATATATATGTATCACCACGTGTTATACAACAATCAATAAATTATATTAATCAAGCTGTAAGTCATGGACATTCATGGAAATTTTTAAAACCTCATATGTTTGAAATAATACGTGATGTATTATTTCCAATATTATCATATTCTGAAGCTGATGAAGAATTATGGAAAGCAGATCCATATGAATATATACGTATTAAATTTGATATATTTGAAGATTTTGTATCACCAGTAACAGCAGCACAAACTTTACTTCATTCAGCATGTAAAAAACGTAAAGATATGTTAGCTAAAACAATGGAATTTTGTATAAATGTATTAAGATCACAAAATGCTGATCCAAGACAAAAAGATGGTGCATTACATATGGTTGGTTCACTTGCTGATATATTATTAAAAAAAAAATTATATAAAGAACAAATGGATAAAATGTTATTACAATATGTTTATCCAGAATTTAATAGTTCACATGGACATATGCGTGCACGTGCATGTTGGGTATTACATTATTTTTCAGAAATTAAATTTAAACAAGAAAATATACTTATTGAAGCAATACGTTTAACAACAAACGCATTATTAACTGATCAAGATTTACCAGTTAAAGTTGAAGCAGCAATATGTTTACAAACATTATTAAATGCACAAGATAAAGCACAAAAATATATTGAACCATTAATAAAAGATATAACACTTGAATTATTAAAAATAATACGTGAAACTGAAAATGATGATTTAACAAGTGTTATGCAAAAAATTGTTGTAACATATACACAACAAGTATTACCAATTGCTGTTGAAATATGTGAACATTTATCTAAAACATTTAGTCAAGTACTTGAAACAGATGAAGGTAGTGATGAAAAAGCAATAACAGCAATGGGTTTATTAAATACAATTGCAACATTATTAACTGTTATGGAATGTAATCAAGATGTTATGTCACAATTACAACCAATTGTCCTACAAGTTATTGCACATATATTTGAACATAGTGTTATTGAATTTTATGAAGAAGCATTATCACTTGTTTATGATTTAACAAGTAAAACAATATCTGAAGATATGTGGAAAGTATTGGCATTAATGTATCAATTATTTCAAAAAGATGGTTTTGATTATTTTACTGATATGATGCCAGCATTACATAATTATATAACTGTTGATACACAATTATTTTTATCAAATGAACATCATATACTTGCTATGTTTAATATGTGTAAAACAATATTAACTGGTGATGCTGGTGAAGATCCAGAATGTCATGCTGCAAAATTATTAGAAGTTATTATATTACAATGTAAAGGACATATTGATCAAGCAATACCACCAATGGTACAACTTGTATTAGAAAGATTAACACGTGAAGTTAAAACATCTGAATTACGTACAATGTGTTTACAAGTTGTTATTGCTGCACTTTATTATAATCCAGCATTATGTTTAGATGCTATGAATAGATTACAAGGTACATTGGGACAATCAACTGAACCAATTGCATCACATTTTATTAAACAATGGATACATGATACTGATTGTTTTTTGGGTTTACATGATAGAAAATTATGTGTATTAGGATTATGTACACTTATATCAATGGGTCCAAATCATCGACCAAATGCTATTAATGAATGTGCTGGACAAGTTATACCATCATTAATATTATTATTTGATGGTCTTAAACGTGCATATGCATCTAAAGTTGCTGATTGTGATGATGAAGCTGATGATGAAGAAGAAAGTGAATTTGAAGAAGAAGTATTGAGCTCTGATGAGGATGAAATTGATGAAGATGGACAAGAATATTTGGAAAAAATACAAGATAAAATACAAAGAGCTAATGATGGAAGATTTGATATTAATTCATCAATTGTTAGTGGTAATGGAGGTGTTGGTGGTGCTGATGATGATGACGATGATGATGATGATGATGAATCAGAATTTGAACCAAATGAAGAAACAACACTTGAATGTTATATAACACCACTTGATTTTGAAGATAATAATCAAGATGAATATGTTGTATTTAAAGAAGTCATGCAAAATATTGAAAGAACAGATGGACAATGGTATCAAGCACTTACATCTCATTTAACTGTTGAACAACAAAAATCACTTCAAGAAGTTATTCTTTTGGCTGATCAACGAAAAGCTGCACTTGAAAGTAAAAGAATCGAACAGAGTGGTGGTAATAAATAAATATTTATCTTTATATATTTATTTTTTAAATTATTTATTTTATTTTAATTTATTTATTTCTTTCTTCAGGATATGCATTCACATCACAGACTGTACCAGCAACATTTAGTTTCGGTGGTACTCCACTAGGCCGATAAATAATAAACTTTTATTTTATTAATATATTTTTTTTTTTTTTTNATAAATAGAAGAAAAAAAAAAAAATAATAATACAAAACCAACTGAAAAAATTGATCAACAATGAAATTTATGACAAAATCAACAACAAAAAAAAATAATTTTACGATGTTTTTTTGATGGATTAAAAGAAAAAAAAACTTATAATTGTTGAATTGTATTTGTTTGACTATTTTTAATGATAAAATTGGATGCATTTTTTTATTAACTATTTTTGTGTATGATGATAAGCTCTTGTAAATTAATAATATTACGCTCAAGCGTATGACAACTCCGTGAATTAATGCTATGGAAAATGAAGTTTAAAAAAAAATAAAAAACAACATAATAAATAGTGTAAACAAAAAAAAAAAAAAAAGAAATTTTAATTATTCAATCAAACTGAGAGATGCTGACCATTTTGATTTTGTACAATAGAAAAAATAAAAAACAAACAGTTTAATAAGTTATTATTTATTAAAATTAATTACTCTGGGAATAACTTGTAATATTGCATAAAAAAAATCTAAAAAAGAATAAATTTATTAACAATTACATTCAACTTTTTAACTTGTTTATTTTTTTTTAATTCAAAAAGTAAAATATTAATTTTTTAAAAGTCCAAATAGCTGGCCGGTCCAGTACATCAAATTAAAATTCAAAATCATTTCTTTTTTCTAATTTTTAAAATAATAATTTAAACAAAAAGACTCAAGAAAATTTCCCACGAATAATTATTTTAATACTTTGTATCATGTTTTTTAAAGAAAAAAAAAAAAACTAATATTAATAATATTATGTTTAATCTGTGTGTTTATTTTTATTTTATTTAAATATTAAAAAATTAATATTTACATAAATATTTATCATTGATTAATAATTTTGAGATATTAAATATTTGTTTTAGCTTCAAATTAAAAGTACCTTGATGTTTTTTTTTTTTTTCTTTAATTTATATATAAAATTAAATTGTCAATGGTACTTGTATTTATTTATTTTTTTATTAATATTGAATTAATTATTAATACAAATTAATTTAAATAAAAAAAAAAAAATGAATCAATACTTTATAAAAAACATTTATATTTTTATGAAATTTTTAATTATTTCACAATAAGACTATAAATATTTTTGTATACATGAAAAATTAATTGTATGATATTTAAATTTTTAATGATTAATTTGTTAAGAGTTTTTTTTTTAAATAAAAAAGTATAATTTTATTAAAATTAATCGTCAAAAATAATGACAAATATTTAGGAGATGATTTTAATTATTTTTTAAATATAAAGTTAAATAAAAAGCTATTTATCATTATCTCTTTCCAAGTTTTAAAACTTGTTTTTTATTTTCATACAAAATAAAATTAATTTAAAAAAAAAAAATAATAATAAAAAGAAAAGCAGATATAAATTAAATTTTTTAATATTATTTTTTTCTTTTTTTTTTTTTTTTTTAATGACAGATTAATTCACATATTTTTTGTTTTACATCAAATTTGTTGTCTAATCAAGATGTTTAATAAACTGAAAAATACTTTTGTAGAAATAAATTGTAATAATAATAATAATAATAATAAATTTTGTTAGCTTTTTTTTTTTTTATTTTTGTAATTAACATAAACTTAGTAAAAATACAAACGACAATCTATGATTTTTATTGTCGTTTGTACAATGTAATTGTTGTTGTTGTTGTTTTTGTCGTTGTTTTATTATTTATTATTGACAATATATCACTTTAAGCATCTTTCAAAATAGGCTGATCCAACATAACCACCTCTCATTGCTTTTATAACATTTTGTTCAAAAGCACGTCTATTATTTTGCAAAACTTCAGCAGCATCTTTGTTTAATGGATCTTCTGGGTTTGGTTCCTGTTTAAAAAAATTAATTATTAATTTTATTTTTCATTTATGATTAATTGATTGTTAATAATTATTATTATTATTACCAAAAACAAATATTGAAGACCATAAACAATTGAATTGATTGTCAATACTGGTTTCCAATCTTCCCTCAATATATTAAGACAAACATTACCCTCAAGATCAATATTTGGATGATAAACTTGTGTTTCACATTTTACTTTTGGTGGTTCATGAGGATAATTTGGCCCAACTTTAAAGCTAAATGTAAATTTTCCTCCTTTATAAAAACCCTAAATAATAGAAAAAAACAAATTATTATAAAATGTAAATAAATATTAACATAAAACTTATCAACTTACCTCATCAGGACTTATGTTTAATTTAAAATTCAACAAATCATCTGGATTTGGAAATTCAGTATTACAAGTTTTAGGTAAATTTAATTCATTGATATCTGTAAAATAAAATAATAAGGTTTATAATTCAATTAATTTGAAGGTTAAAAAAAAAAAAAATTAGTAATAGTTATTATTATTATTTAAATAATGACCTTTTGTTATTCTCAATTGTGCTGCTGATGCTTTTTTTTGAGTACCTGCTTTTGGTGATTCACCATCTTTTTTTGCTTGTTTCAATGAAAATAATTTAATCATGTTAAAGATACGTGTTTAATTGTCTTCACGACTTTATTATACATACAATAAAAATACACGACAATGTGGTATTGAAACTTTTTTGTTTTTAATTAAAAAATTATTTACTAAAAAAATATTTCTTTGAACTTATTTTTTTTATTTTTTCAAGGATTTTTTATTTTATTACCTTGATAGTGAATAATAGAAATAATACTAGAATATATTATTTATCTATAATATTGTATAATAATAAAGAAATAACTAATATTAATAAATATATGTGTTATTTCTTTTTGACAAGCAAACAAGCAAGTGAGTGCGATTAGAATCAGCTTGCTTTTTTTTTTTATTCTTGACGTTTGACTAATCTCACGGTGGCGTGAATTTGGTCAGACGCTATTTACTGAGAATTTTGTACAAATANAAAAAAAAAAAAAAAAAAAAAAAAAAAACACCTTAGCACTGTACATAGTGAATTAACTCTTTTTTTATTTGGTTGCCAGGGTAACGGACAATAACGGGAACAAGTACCAAACAATGACGCTTGTCAAAACCAAACAAAATGTATATAGGATTCTTGGATACTTGAAAACAAACAAATTATTTAAAAAACAAAGTATATATTTGGGTCAAGGTACATAAAATGCAAAGGATAATTTAGATAACACTATAATCAAATATATAATACAATTATGAGAGCTATAACAACCTGGGTAGACCAGGTCCAGGACAGAACAGAACAATGGTTTGTATTTAAAAAAAAAAAAAAAAAGCTAAATAATCTAGCTTTTAAATTAACACTATTCATTTATTATTTTCAGCATTTATGATTTGTGCTTTAGTCCAGATGGTACTCAACTTGTTGTAACTGCTGGATCACAAGTTCTTGTTTATGAAACAACAAAAGGAGTTTTAATAAAATCACTAAAAGGTAAATTAATTATACTAATGAACAATTAGATATACTAAATAATTGTATTGTTTTATTTATCAGGTCATAAAGACACAGTTTATTGTGTTTGTTATGCAAAAGATGGAAAAAAATTTGCCTCAGGAAGTGCTGATAAAAGTGTTATTGTTTGGACATCAAAGCTAGATGGTATTTTAAAATATTCACATAGTGAAGCTGTTCAATGTATGCAATTTAATCCAATAACACATCAACTTGTAAGTTGTTCATCTAGTGAATTAACAATTTGGTCATCAGAGCAAAAAAATTTACAAAAAGTAAAATCTGGTGGTAGAATAAATTGTTGTTCTTGGACACGTAATGGACAATATTTAGCAATTGGTTTTGCATCTGGTTATGTATCAATTAGAAATAAAAATGGTGATGAACATTTAAGAATTGATCGTCCAGGAACAAGTGCTGTATGGAGTTTATCATGGGGACAACCACGTGATGAATCAAATAATGATATTCTTGCAATTGCTGAATGGAATGGTACAATATCATTTTATACACAAACTGGTCGTCAAATTGGACGTGAAAGAACAATTGATTTTATTCCATTAAAAATTCTTCATTTTCCTGATGGACAATATCTTCTAGTTGTTGGTAGTAATAAAAAATGTTTATTAATGACAAATGAAGGTTTTCAATTAACAAAAATTGGTAATGATTATGATTCATGGGTATGGAGTTGTGCTGTTAATCCAACATCATCACATATTGCTATTGGTACACAAAATGGTAGTATAAATTATTTACAATTATCATGGGATATTGTACATGGTTTATATGGTGAACGTTATGCATATCGTGAAAATATGACTGATATTATTATTCAAAATTTACAAACAAATCAAAAAGTTAGAATTAAATGTAAAGATTTAATTAAAAAAATTGCTGTTTATCGTGATAAACTTGCTGTACAATTACCAGAAAGAGTTATTATTTATGAATTATCTGGTAATGATGGTATGCATTATCGTTGTCAAGAAAAACTTGGACAATCACTTGATTGTAATCTTCTTGTTGTAACATCAAAACATTTAGTATTATGTTTAGATAAAAGATTACAAAGTTTATCATTTACTGGTATTGTTGAAAGAGAATGGATATTAGATAATTCAATAACATATATTAAAGTTATTGGTGGTCCAATTGGTAAAGAATGTATAATAACTGGTTTAAAAAGTGGACAAGTTGTTAAAATATATTTAGATAATCCATTTCCATCATTAATTATAAAATTAAATAGTTCAATACGTTGTCTTGATATTAGTTCACAAAAAGAAAAATTAGCAATTGTTACTGATAATGGTTTATTAACAATAATTAATATAAATACTAGTAGTAGCAGCAGCAGTAATAATAATGATGATATAATATATGAAAAAAATGATGTAACATCAGTATCATTTAATCGTTCATTTGAAGATATGTATTGTTTTTCAACAAATGATACATTATCAATAAAAGTATCAAATTTTCCTGAATATCATCAAAAATTTAGTGGTTTTGTTGTTGGTAATAATGGCTCAAAGGTATATTGTATTATTGGTACAAATATAAAAACAATTGACATACCATTAACAACAACAATGTATCAATATATTGATATTAATGATTATATATCAGCATATAAAATAGCATGTTTAGGTGTTGCTGAAACAGATTGGTTATCACTTGGTTTATCATCATTGGAAAAACTTGAATTAAAAATAGCTGAAAATTCATTTACACGTTTAAAAAATTTACGTTATATTGAAGTTGTTAATGAAATATTAGAAAAATTAGAAACAGGTGAATGGGGTAGAGAAGGATGTATGGCAATTGCATCAGCATCAATGGGTAAATTACGTGATGCAGCAAAATTATATCAAAAAGCTGGTTTACAACAATATGCACTTGATATGTATTCAGATTTACGAATGTTTGATATTGCACAAGAATTTATAACAAGTGGTAATTCACAAGATCGTACTGTATTATTACGTAGACGTGCTGAATGGGCAAAAAGTTTAGGTGAACCACGTGCTGCTGCTGAAATGTTTTTAGCTGCTGGTGATATACAACGTGCTATTAATATTATATCTGAATATGGATGGATTGATTTATTAATTAAAGTTGGTAGACAAATTGATAAAGGTGATCGTAATAATTTAACAATAATTGGTAAAAAATTACGTAAACTTGGTGCAACACATGGTGCTGCTGAAATATTTACACGTCTTGGTGATGATAAAGATGTTGCTGATGTACTTATTGATGCACAAGCATGGCCAGAAGCATTTGAATTAGCTGAACGTAATACAAAATTAAAATCACATATATATGGACCATATGCAAGATGGCTTGTTGATACTGGAAGATTTTCTGAAGCACAAGAAGCATTTAAATTAGCTGGACAAGTTGATGAATCAATACATGTATTAAAAACACTTGCTGATAATGCTATTATTGAAAGAAGATTTAAAGATGCATCATATTTTTATTGGTTATTATCACAATTAAGTCTTGAATTAAATAATAAAAATGATAATGATATTATTAATATATTTAATGATTATTCTGATAAAGCTGATATATATTATGCATATCATGAAATATTTCGTTATCAAGAAGAACCATTTACATCATTTATGCCTGAGGCATTATTTAATATATCAAGATATTTATTAAATAAAATTCAAGGTATTAATATTTATGGTATATCAAAAGTACAAATTATTTATGCACTTATTAAACAAGCTAAAACACTTGGTGCTAATAAATTATCAATGCAATTATTAGAAAAATTAAAAACAATGAAAATACCAGATTATCAACAAAGCCAAATTGAAATATTAACATTAGCTATTAAAAGTTATCAATATACTGATCCAGAAGAATTATTACCACTATGTTATCGTTGTTCAACATTTAATTCATTATTACCATCAAATAATAAACATTGTAATTGTTGTGTACAATGTGGATTAAAATTTCAATATTCATTTGGACAATTTGAAATATTACCACTTGTTGAATTTCAACTTGATGATGATATTGATGATGATGAAGCTGAAAAATTAATTTATGAAAATATTGATAGTATTCATGATGATAAGGATGATGATGTTGATAATGATATTATTGAAAATCAATTGACAATTGATGATAATATTACTGATTTATTTACAGCTAAAATGATTAAATTTAATGATCCAAAAATTGGTGATTCAATTGTTAAAGTTGGCAGAAAAGTTTTAAAAAATATTGAACCAACAAGTGTTATTATTATTAAATGGCCATTACCATTTAAAACTAAATATTATAAAAATTTACTTCCTGATTTACAAATAACATATTGCAAATATTGTTTGAGGCTATTTCATGCTGATGATTATGAATTGGCACTTCTTCGTCAAGGACATTGTCCATTTTGTCGAGTTTCAACTGTCTCTATTAATTAATTAATTTACAAAATAAATATATATGAAAAACATATTACTTTACTTAATTTGATGCTCGAAATATTTATTTGTAATTTTAAAAAAACAATTAAGCTTTTGGTTTGTAATAATAAATTAATTTACAATATACATATAAGTAATTTTTATTTATACGAGAGTTTTATTTATCATCTCTTTTTATTTTTCATAACTCATTGATACCTCTTTGCCTGTTCTATATTCCTGTTACAAGAATTTTTTTTTTTTCTTTGGCGCCACTCGTTTGAAAAAATATCAAATACCTCTTTGCTCATTCTATGTTCCTGATACTCAAAAATTTTTTTTTTCCATCAAATTTCAAAAAAATTTTAAAAATAATTTAAAAAAAAAAATTTTCGAGTATCAGGAACATAGAATAAGCGAGGAGGTATTTTCAAAAATATCAAATACCTCTTCACTCATTCTATGTTCCTGATACTCGAAATTTTTTTTTCCATCAAATTTCAAAAAAATTTTAGAAATAATTTTAAAAAAAATTTTTGAGTATCAGGAACATAGGATGAGCAAAGAGGTATTTGATATTTTTTAAAATACCTCCTTGCTCATTCTATGTTCTTGATACTCGAAAATTTTTTTTTTTAATTATTCTTAAAATTTTTTAGAAATTTGATGGAAAAAAAAAATTTTGGAGTATCAGGAACATAGAATGAGCGGAGAGGTATTCGGTATTTTTGAAAAAATCAGCGCCATCTATTGTTTTTTTTCGAAACTATAAGGTAAACACATTGAAATATTATAGATAGAAGAGGGCTGTTTTATCAGGAGTATAGAACAGGCAAAGAGGTGTTTTTTGAGTCAACTAGTTCAGCGCCTTCTATTTTTTTTTCTTAGAACTATAGGGTAAACACATTAAAATATCATAGATAAAGGAGGGCTGTTTTATGAGGGTTGTAGAACAGGAAAAGAGGTATTTTTTGAGTTAACAAGTTCAGCGCCACCTATTATTTTTTTCAGGAACTATAGAGTAAACACATTGAAATATTATAGGTAGACGAGGGCTGTTTTATCAGGGTTATATAACAGGCCAAGAGGTATTTTTTGAGTTAACAAGTTCAGCGCCATCTATTATTTTTTTCTATGTTTTACCTCCATTGTTTTAAAAAAACAATAGATGGCGCTAAACTTGTTAACTCAAAAAATACCTCTTTGCCTGTTATATAACCCTGATGAAACAGCCCTCGTCTACCTATAATATTTCAATGTGTTTACCTTATAGTTCTAAGGTAAAATAATAGATGGCGCTGAACTTGTTAACTCAGAAAATACCTCTTTTCCTGTTCTACAACCCTCATAAAACAGCCCTCCTTTATCTATGATATTTTAATGTGTTTACCCTATAGTTCTAAGAAAAAAAAATAGAAGGCGCTGAACTAGTTGACTCAAAAAACACCTCTTTGCCTGTTCTATACTCCTGATAAAACAGCCCTCTTCTATCTATAATATTTCAATGTGTTTACTCTATAGTTCCTAAAAAAAATAGATGGCGCTGAACCTGTTAACTCAAAAAATACCTCTTTGCCTGTTCTATAACCTTGATAAAACAGCCCTCTTCTATCTATAATATTTCAATGTGTTTACTCTATAGTTCCTAAAAAAAATAGATGGCGCTGAACCTGTTAACTCAAAAAATACCTCTTTGCCTGTTCTATAACCTTGATAAAACAGCCCTCTTCTATCTATAATATTTCAATGTGTTTACTCTATAGTTCCTAAAAAAAATAGATGGCGCTGAACCTGTTAACTCAAAAAATACCTCTTTTCCTGTTCTATAACCCTGATAAAACAGCCCTCTTCTATCTATGATATTTCAATGTGTTTACTCTATAGTTCCGAAAGAAAACAATAGATGGCGCTGATTTTTTTCAAAAATATAAAATACCTCTTCACTCATTCTATGTTCCTGATACTCGAAAATTTTTTTTCCACAAATTTTTTGAAATTTGATAGAAAAAAAAATTTTCGAGTATCAGGAACATAGAATGAGCAAGGAGGTATTTTCAAAAATATCAAATACCTCTTTGCTCATTCTATATTCCTGATACTTAAAAAAAATTTTTTTTTTCAAATATCAGGCAAATATAAAATCGAGGAGATAAATTTCAAAAAACATCGAATACCTCTTCGGTCATTCTATGTTCCTGATAGAAATTGAATTTTTTTTTTTCAAAGTATCAAGCAAATATAAAATCGAGGAGGTAAATTTCAAAAATTACCAAATACCTCTTTTGTCATTCTATGTTCCTGATACAAATTAGTAAAATTTTTCTCTAAAAATATCAGGCCGACAGAAATCCAAAGAAGTCATTTTTCAAAGATTTCGCTTATTATTTATCAGGAATATAGAATTCAAAAAGAGGTAGTATCATAAATTTTTTATAATTTTTATTAATTTAATAACATAAGCCAACTTGAGAGAGAAAACAATAAAAGGGTTAATATTAATTAATTGCTAAAAAATTTTGACTAATCAGACTCCAAATAAAATGCGGTCAAAGTGTCCTTTTTATAATAGTATAATAGCGGTACTAAAGTAAAGACAGTTATTTGAATATTTTAACACATTGATTTTAAATTTTTTTGAGGTGATAATTATATCTAATTTAATGTGCAAATAATTCACCGTTACTTTGAATGGATCATACTCGTTAAAATATTTTTTTTAAGTTTAAATGTATCATGATCATTCAGTTAGTAATACATCAAGAATATGTTTGGAATTATTTTATCTATTTTTATAATAACAATGGGATTTATAATTGGTGAGATTAATGGTGTATTTAATGAATCCTTGAGGGATGATAGTACATTAGATATTTATCAGCATCAAGATAGACAAGCAAGATGTAAGTTTTATTAAATAACATCCCTCGGGGATTAAAAAAATTATTTATTTTTTTTAAAATTAATAATTTTATTTTTGTTACAGTCTTTCCGTTATTTAGTGTTGTTAGATTTAAAAATTCCGAGTGTTCTGGAAATTCTGGAAATACATTTCGTGGTACTTGTTTTACTAAAAATGAATGTGCAAAATATGGTGGTATTTCTTCGGGTAGTTGTGCTAATAAACTTGGTGTTTGTTGTACTTGTAAGTAATATTTTTCATTTAATTTATAATAGCTAAATTGAAAAATTTATAAATTATATTTTTTCTTCAGTTCGTAAAGAGTGTGGAACAACTTCAAATGTTAATAATACATATTTTGTTAATCCTGGATTTTATTCATCATATGAAGGAGGAGAAAGATGTGTTATTACAATCAACAAATGTAATTCAAATATTTGCCAGGTAAATTTTCTCATAAATAAAATTTAAATAACAATAAATAATATTAAATTTTTTAAATATATTTAGCTACGAATTGATTTTTTGGAATTGAGTTTATCACAACCAAATGGAAGTGGCGTATGTGATTATGATTTTTTACTTATTTCTGGTGGTTCTACAAGTGTGCCTAGAATTTGTGGTGATAATTCAAAGCAACATGGTAAAATATATTATCAATAATTAGCGTTATTATATTCAAATTTATTTTTTATTATTTTGTTTTTTTAGTTTATGTAGAATTTTTTGAAAATAATCCAATAACAATATCTATAAATACAAATGCTGAGTATAAATTTGGACGTAAATGGAATTTAAGAATTCGTCAAATTGCTTGTGATTCACCTTGGCGAGGTAAGACAATTATTAATAACAAAAAATAATATATAAATTAATTTTTTTTTAATTTATCAATAGCACCAACAGGTTGTTTGCAATATTACAATACAACTTCAGGTTCAGTAACAAGTTTCAACTATGGAACAACAACAAATCCCCGAGGTAATTTAAATAATTAAAATAAACTGAATGATCAATTTTTAATTTAAATATATGTTTCTGTTAATTTAGCATCAATACTACCACCATTAGTTGGAACACGTCAATTACAAAATCTTAATTACGGTGTATGCATTAGAATGGCCCTTGGATACTGCACAATTGAATGGTCACAATCAGAAACAAATTCATTTTCAGTATCTGGTGATTCAAGTGTTGTTGATTATACACCAGGTAAATTAATTTATTCAAAATTTAAAATTATTTCATCTATCTTTTTATATTTTTTTATCGTTTAGGAATTGATTATTCAAGTTCAGGAGTTAATTGTGATCATAATTATGTTATTATTCCAAATCCATCAATAAATGGATCTAGAGAAACAACAGATAGATATTGTGGTAATGGTTTTTCAACAAAAACAAGTAAAAGTAAACCATTTGTATTATATATTGTTACAAATACAGATCCAAGAGCTAATGGTCCATCAACAGATCCAAATGCACCATCACCTGATCTTGAAAATCGTGGTTTTATTTTAAATTATCGTCAAATACTTTGTGATCTTTGAAAATTAAATAAATCTTCTGCTTTAAAAATCAAATACCATTGTTTTTTATTTTGTAATAAATTAATTCATGTAAATATTAATTAATTTTAGAATAATTTTATTGCTATAACTATTCAATTAATTAATTACAATATAACAAATAATTTAATTAGTGTTATATGACTGTTGTTATAATCAAGAAAAAATAGTATATAAATTATTAATAAAAAATAATTTACATGATAAAATTATAATTATTAAAAATACTTTTAATTACTTAACATATTACTGCCAGCATGATTTTTAACTTTTTCTGTCATTGCTTGATACCAATTAGCTAGTTGAGTATTTTCAAATGCATCTTTAAAAGCATCACAACCTTCAATACTACGTAATATACCATAAACAGTTAAATCAGATAAATCTGGATTTTGTCCACCCATAAATACACCACCTCTAGCATTAATTGCATTTAACCAAATATTTATTTCATCATAAAATGATTGTCTAACATCATCTTTTAAATGATGACGTTTTTTAAGTCTTTTACCAATAAAATACATTGCCAATGCACCAATATTAATCATCAATAATCTTTCCCAAGATGAAAAATATTCATCCCATTTACCAGCCTGTAAAAATTTAAATTTAAATATTAAAAAATTATTATAAATAAATACTTAATAAATTTATAATATTGCTCTTACATCTGAAAATACGTTGAATGTTTGATATGATTCATTAATTGTTCGGTAAACATTTGGTGATAATGTATGAACAAATACTTCATCAGCCCATTTCCTCCATTTTCTTTCTTCACTGTTAATAAATAAATTAAAAAAATAATTTAATATAATTAACAATATTTAAATAGTATAATAAAATATTAATATTTACACAATGTCATCTAATGTTCTGTCTTTTGGTACAGATCCTTGATACATCAAAAAATATTTATTAACAATTTCTTCTTTGAATTTTCCATTTTCATCATTAATTGCTATTTTTGGATAAAATGTTGTTAATTCATTTATTTTATATGTTTTATCATTTAAATATGATGCTAAAACTGATACAATCATTGTACTATCATTGAGTGGCTGATATCCATTGTCAACTTTTGCCAATAATATTGGTACTTTTTTATATGATGACCATTTTATTTGAGGTCTAAATACAGGCTCTACTTCAACGACATCATAAGATATTCCATAGTAATCCAAAAATGTTCTTACCTTGAGGAACAAAAATGTATAATTTAATAACAAGTAAAATCAACAAATCATTTGTTATTAATAATAATAAATATTACCTTGCAGCAAAAAGGACATGATTGATATTGGAATAGTGTCAATTTTAAACCGGTACTATCAACTGGTGAAACTATCTGACAAATTAAAACAAAATCATAATAAACAATAGGTTTTTACAAAGCTATAATAAAGACTTAGATGTTGATAAAAATAAATAAAATATACAAATTATTATTAATTATTATTAACCTTTCGAGAAACTTCAAAAGCTGGTTTATATTTAATAACTTCAATTGGTATTTCATGTCCTTCATTCTCTAAATTTTTTCTGTCACGCTCGATTTTATTGAATGCATAACCTACACCAATTGCTGTACCAATAATACCACCAATAAAACTTGTTTTTAATATACCCCTTGATGGTTTTTCATCTTGTAAAACAGTACGTATACCTCTTGATAAATTTTCTTTACGTATTATTGGGTTTTTAATTAAAAAATTACGAGATAATCTTGAAAATCTGCACAACACAGACATGTTTGAAAATAATAATATGCAATAATAATGTTTTATATTGTTATTATGCAAAAATTGGCAATCCTTTAAAAAAAAAAAAATTACGGCCGAAAAAATGCACTTGAGTGTCATCTGTAGGCAAAATTGTGAAACTTTAAATGCGCCATCTTGAAAAGCAACATGGCGTAAACATGTGTGATGCTAAAAAAAAAAATAAAAAAATATACTACAAGTTATTAATTAATTAAACAATAATATAAAACAATAATAAAGAGTATTAAATTAATAACAATTACAATTATAACACTAAAGGTATATTGTAATATTAATCAACAAAATGGCACAAAGTCGTTTAGAAAAAATTGGAACAATCTTTAGCAGGTACTTATATAAATTATTATTGTTGACATAACATGTGACTATTATTAATTAATAATAAATAATTTATTTTTGTTTTAGAGTAACATTATTAGTAAAAGGTGGTGCTATGAAGCCAGATGATAAACCTTTATGGTACGATATATACAAAGCTTTTCCACCAAAATTAGAACCTAGATTTGACAGACCAGCTCCAAATATAGCAATAAAAGATATTTTTTACCAAGAAGATATTATCAGAGCGTGAGAATTTTAATAATTTTTTACAATTATTTTATAAGAAAAACAAGTAAACAATAGCATTGTTAATTTTTGTCATTTTCGTTTTTAGACAAGAGAAAAAGGAAGGTGTGGAAAAAGTGGAAAAAATTGGAGAAAGCAATAGAAAACTAATAAACATGGAGTTGTTTTCAGATAAAGATTAATTTTTTTCAATTACTCAAATAGAAGACTGTGTCAAGAATAATTGTAGCTGAATGAAATTTAAATTTGTTTTTTTTTTTTAAGCTTGGAATAAACAATAAAAACTAAAATAATTTTCTATTATTTAGTTTATCTATCGTTAAAAATAATAATACACATAATTTTTACATTTTTAACTAGAAAATAAACGAATGTTTTCTAGAATAATTTTTATTTAATATTTAAGGATACAGCATAAGATTATTTAGTGTTTTTTTTTTTATTTTTTTGTTTTATTTATCCATATACATAAATTATCCATTAAATTAAATTAAATGGATTATTTATGTAAAAAAATGTAACAAGTATATTAATTTTTTAAAGATTTTTTCGCATAAAGTTGATGCATAAGTTCACGGAGTTCGCCATCGAGCTTTTCTTTTTCTTTTATCTGATCAAGTGTTGGATGTGGTCCTAACTCTTTACAAAACAGCCTGTAATTTGTCGAATACATAAAATATTTAATTAATTGTCATATTAATTTTTTATAAAATTAAAATAATTTACTCACTCATATTCAGTTATCTTTTGACATGTTGATTCAAGAATTTTCAATTGTTCTGGCGTACGTTCTGGCCTAGGCTTCCAGTCTTTCTTGCTTCTTATTATTGTAGAGTTATATTTTTCTTCTTCAACGATATATTCATTAAGAATTTTTCGTGCATCTTCTTTCGATAGTTTCTTCTCGTCACATAAACGCTGTTTAATATGAGTGAGTATACCAACTGGAGTATTACTATTTTTTTGTGAGAAAAAAAAAAAAAAAAAACATTATAAACATTATTTACAAGTTTGCGGATATTTAAAACAAAAAAAATGTAACTTTTACGATAAGGCTTTTAAGCGTTTATTAAGATCTGCTCTAATTTTTTAAATATCTTTAATATATATAGGTAAATTGATATTATATGTATTATATATCAAAGGGCAATAAGGCATAAATTTGACACGTAGTTGTGATAAATAGCTGAAGGTTATGCGATACGTTTTTTTTTATGCTTGAGGAGGTTTGGAGGTGCATTCCCAAACCTCCTTTGCTTGCGAGTGATCAATTTTTCATATTATAAAATAATACAGTAAAACAAGAAATTATATTCTTTTAATTTTAGTCAATATAAAAATATTTACTTACATTTTAGTTATTGAAGAAGCCATGATGATGTTTCTTATGTATGCTGTGTCTTTTTTACCTCGAGATGATCACTTCCAAAAATTAAAAATGGCTATTGGAGTATTGCAATTTGCTCTGATGACTGATACGCTCTATACAGACTGATACAGACTATAAGTTATAATTAATTAAACAATAATACTCAACAATTACTCAAATAGAAGGCTGTGTCAAGATTAATTGTAGTTGAATGAAATTTAAATTTGTTTTTTTTTTTTTTTTTTTTTTTAAGCTTGGAATAAACAATAACAAAAACTAAAAAGAAATAATTTTCTATTATTTTCTTTAATTATTTTATTTTTCTTTTTTATAGTAAATTTAATTATTAACATTATTTAGAAGTCTATGGATACTTAAAATTAAAAATTATTTAACATATTGGAAGAGTTGGCTGCAATAAGTTTACCCCTAAGTTGTGTGAGTTCTTCAAAAAGCTCCCTCCTTTTTATGAGCTGATCCATTGTTGGAGATTTTTTTGTCTCTTTACAAAACAGGCTGTAATTTAAAGTATACATAAGATTTGAGATTAATGTCACTTTAATTTTTTATAAACTTAAAATAATTTACTTACTGATATTCATCGCGCTTTTTATTTAAGAGTTTTAGAGCTTCATTATATCTTAGCGTACTCTCTGGTATTATTGGAATTTGGAACATTTTACGAATCGTCTCTTCAGTCTCTGGCTCAGTTACTTTCTTGGCCCTTACTATTCTACCAATATATTTTTTTTCTTCAGCTATAGATTCATCAATAATTCTTTCTACATCTTCTGATAGATTTCCCTCGTCGCTCAATCGCTGTTTAATATCACAGAGTAACTTAGCTGGAGTATCACTATTTTAACAAACAAAAAAAAAAACACCATTATTATATATTACTTAATTATTATGAAATGTCATAAATTTTACACGTGGTTGTGATAAATAAAAACACGTGCTCAACGTTATGTGATAAATTTGAGTATTTGGTAATGGTTTTTTGATTGCAGATAGCTATTTTTGTATATTATGAAATAATAAAGTAGAACAATAAAACTTATTATTTTAATTTTAGTAAACCTAAAAAAATTTACTTACTAAGTTGCTAAAGAAGACATGTTGATGAGTTTCTTATGTATGCTGTACGTCTCTTTTACCTCGAGATGACCACCTCCAACAATTATTAATGATTAGTAATCATTAATTACTGATAAAACGAAATAAAATGATACTATATATTACTTAATTATTATGAAATGTCATAAATTTTACACGTGGTTGTAACAAATAAATACACGTGCTCAACACGTAAATCTTACAAAAATTAGCTTACCTAAATGAAGAAGACTAAACTCAAGGTACAAACTGGTATTTACGCTGGTACAGACTGACTGACACTGACTGAGAAGTTAGAGTCAATTGAAGACACTGCGAAATGCATGGGTGCGTTCCCACACCTCCGTTCAATTTAGATTTTTTGCCACCTTTTTTTTCGTTTTTTTAAACCTTAGAATAAACAATAATAAATACTAAAGAAAAATAATTTTCTATTATTTTATTTAATCATTTTGTTTTTTTTCTTTAGTAAATATAATTATTACTAACATATTTTTCATCTTTGGATTATTAAATTAATTATATATAAATCACATTGAACAAATGACTTTTTATTAAATTATATTTAGATAAAAAGTATTACAGCTTTTTCCATTTATAATAAATAAATATTTATTTAGATATTATTTTATCTATCCTCGATGACAATATTTTTAAGACTTACTGATGATAAATTTGGATCATCAATATTGATTAAACATTCACGTGTCTCTGCATCATCAAGTAAATTCTTCCACATTACATTTTTCTGTTAAAAAGAAAAAATTAATTAATTATATTAAATTACAATATTTAATTAATAATAAAATATTACTTTAAATGTTGTAAAATTTCCTAAGAGTATCATGGTATGTTTAGCTCTTGTTAAACTGACATTGAGTCTATTTGGATCAGAAATAAATCCAATTCCATGACTTCTAACACAAGACATTAGAATAATATCACTCTCTTGTCCTTGAAAACCATCAACTGTATTTATTTGTACTTTTTTTAATGCACAATGTAAAGGATTTAATAATTCTTCTTCTTCTTCTTCTTTTTCATCTTCATCAGTTTTTTTTTTATCTATAATACCATTTGGTTTTTTTTGTATTCTTTGTTTTCCTGCTCTTAATCTAAAATAAATGAATAAATAAAAATTAATCAATTAATTTAAATTAATATTTAATAATAAACTTACAATTTATTAATATATTCAATGATAATTTTTCTTTGATGATGATAAGGTGTTATAATTCCAATACTAGGAATATTATTATTTCTAGAAATTAATTCTTCAATCATACCAACTAATAAATTTATAATTAATTTTGCTTCACCCTCATTACCATGACGACTTTGTGTTTGAAAACAATTATGATTTAATACTTTATAATGACAAAATGGTAATGGTAATACTTTTGATTCTGTTTTTAATTTACCAGAATAAAAATACTTATTTGGCCAACGTGCTATTGGCTCAACCATTCTGTATTGTGTATTTAACATAATTATTGGGTTCCATGGATCATTTGCAAAATTTTTTTGTGCTCTAGCAAATAGTGATACATCTAGACCACGTTCTCTTGATTCCTAATTTAACATAAGTATATATTATTAATTAAATCAGGTGATGTTTAAATTAATTGATATAAATTACCTGTGAAATAATTGTTGGTGGAAGTTGTTGTGGATCACCAACAAGTACAAGTGTTTCAACACCAAGCATTAATGGTATTAATGTACCAAGTTCAGTTGCTTGTCCAGCTTCATCAACAATACAAACTGGTATTGTTTGAGCTCTATCAACACCATATTTACTTTCCATTTTATATGAATAACATGATGATAATGTTGATGCAATAATATTTGCATTATCAAGTATTGATTCTTCTTTTTCATATTGTAATGTTTTTGTAATATTAATTGATTCCATTTGTGCAATAAATGAAAGATTTGCAAATGATAAATTTTTAACACCAGGATCAATTGCTTCATCTCTACCAATTCTTACAATATTTAAATTAATACCATTTTTTTTAAAACAATCATTAAATTTTAATAAACGTAATACAATATCATCAACAGCTTTATTGGCTGGTGCACATAATAATATTTTAGCTGTTGGATCTTTTAATACATTTGCAATAATATTAACAATTGTTGTTGTTTTACCACAACCAGGTGGTCCTTGTACGAGTTGTATTTTTTTTTCTTTTTTTTTTATTGTTTCAACAATACCAGCAATTATTTCAAGTTGTGTTTTATTTAAATTTTGATTTGTTATTAATGGTAATATTGTTGATATATTTGCTTCTGACATTAAATAATCTTCACAATTTGGCTTTAATATTGATTTAAATAATTGTGAATCTGGAAGATCTTCAAGTGCACGTATTAAACGTAAATATTGTCCCATTGATGTTACAGTTGTTAAGTGCATTGTACTTTTATAGGAGTTTGGTATCGCTACGTCTTTTGTACGTATTTGAAAAATTAATTTTAATAAACAACCAGAGCATGTTGATACTAAAATATAATAACTATATTATTATCAGATAATTAAGATCATTTTATATTTTAATTTTTACCTTGACAACATCTAACACCAGTTGATGATGATGATGACAATGTGATACGTGAAAGATCTTCAATGTAACCCAATATTTCTTGATCATTGTTATATTTCAATCTAACTAATTCACCTCTAATTGGAAATGTTCCTTCAATTGATTTAAGTACTTCAGTTTCTAAAATAAAACGTTGTACTCTTTTATATTTTTGTTGTTCATTTTTTGATTTATTTATAACTGTCCCATGACAGCCATGAATTTGTCCGGATATATTTTTAGTTCTAATAAGAAAAAAAAACAATGTTTAATTGATAAATCTTTATAGAATGAAAAAAACCATTTAAGCTTATTAAACAAACTTTTTTTCTTTGTGATCAGAAAAATCATCATTTGCATCTCTTTTTAAAATATGAAAAAATTCAAGTAGCATCAATGGTTCCATTGCACGATAATAATCTTCAAAATTTTCATAAAATAATGATGTTGATATGACACTCCTCTCTTCTTCAAAAATTGGTGGTGGTTCTTTTTCATATTTTGGATCATCCAACCACTCTGGATTCCATTGAAATATTTTCCACATAAAATCCAAAAGTCTCTCATCTTCGTCAATGAACTTTGGCCTTTAAATAAAATAATAAAAATTTGTTTAAATAATTTATTAAATTATATTTTAATTATAGAATTTTTTACCTGTTAAAATGTCTTGTTTTTTTTATATTATCCATCTGGACAACTTAACAAATATATTAAACTTGATCAACAATAATGATTATATTATAGAAATATTTTAAATATAAATAATAGAAGCTGTGAATAATAATGTAGGTGTAAACAAAAATTAAGAACAATGAATTAAATGTATTTATTTATGGAATTTTGACAGTTCCCTGAATACACCTTTCGCATATGTAAATTTTTTTATCCTCTTCCTGATCTAAAAAAAATAAACAACATTAGAAGAAAGAATGTACGCCACCTTGCAGCAACGTCATCTTGATCTAAAAAAATTTTTTTTTTTTGGGCTTGACGTTTACACGTATGTTTATATACACTTCCATGCACACGCACGTGTTTCTATTTATTTGATTTAATTAAGTGTATATTTTAATTAAACTACTTTATTTGTTATTCAAAAATATTATAAATATATTTTCGAAACTCTATCTAATAGCAATAAATATAATTAAAGATAAAAAATGGAGCAAGTAAGTACAATTTGATAAATACAAAAACATAACCTCACTTTTGTTTGTACAAACAAAATTATAAATAAATAATTATTATTTTATTGTTTATTTAATTATTATATATTATTTCAGGATTTAAAAACTAAAATTGATTTGGCTTGTAAGACTGCTGAGGAATTTACCAAACATTATTATGAAACTGTTGACAAAAAAAGATATGTAAGTAATAAAAAGTTTGTTTGTAATAAATAAAATAATATATGTTTTACAAAATATTATAAACTATATTGTTTTTTGTATTTTTAATTACAGTTAGTATCAAAGTTGTACATGGATGAAGGAAGTTTCACATGGAATGGTAACAACACTAAAGGAAAAGATAATGTTCAAAAATTTTGGTGTGAATTGCCAATATCAACTCATACAATTATTACACTTGATGCACAACCAGTAACTGGTAAATAAAAAAATTATCTAAATATAAATATCTAATTAAAAGTCCTTTTAATAATCATTTTTTTGTATAATTTTAGACCAAGGAGTTGGTAATCAAATAACATTTCTTGTTAAAGTTCATGGCAGTGTTAAATATCAAGATAAATTATCAAGACCTTTCAATCAAAATTTTATAATAACAGCTGTTGCTGAAAAATGGAAAATAGTTAATGATTGCTTTAGAATGCAAGAGTCACCTGAAGAAACAAATTAAATATAAAATTAAAATAAATAATTTTTAAACTAATTTAACATGAATAATAAAAAATTCAATAAATAAATAATAAAAAATCCATTCATTCATTATTTAGTTTACATATTATTATAATGTTGTTGTTGTTATTCTTTTTTTTTTTTTCACTTGAGCATGATTCATTCAAAAAAAAAATTGTCATAAATGAGTCACGAAATGAGCTTGTGTTAAGTAATTAATTTTAAGAGTTATTAAAAAAATTCTGACTGACTAATTTGTTTAAAAATAAATAAATAGAATTAATCTACCCTAAAATGAGTCAAGTTTGATTTAAAAATATCCTCATTTCGTGTACTCACAAACTAAAGAGGAAAAAATTATATCATGGCTGAGTAATAATTACTATTTTGATTTGAAAGAAAAATTTGTTTTTTAAATTAATTATACTCATATAAAAATTATTCAATACAGATAAGTAAAAAGTATAATTATTTTTTGTTTTTTAAATATTATTAATTTATAATTTTCAAGTTTACGCTCTCTGGAAGATCATTCAGTCGATTTATTTTATCGGCACGAGATGTTTATTTATACAAGTACAAAATCATTTTTATTTTATTTTTGAGTAAAACAAAAAATCAACATTATAAGTTTATAATTAATTTGACTTTTTTTTAATTTTCACATTTTTTTAAGTTCATTTCTAGATCCTTTTTTATCTGAACACCATGAAGAAAACCATTTTCAATTAAGTTTTCAATGTCAAGAGGGTTATCTGTTTGAAGTACCTGTAAAATAAAAAAATTAATTTAAAAAAAATGGATGGGTTATAGGGTTATGTAGTATTAATATGTTATATGTAGTATTACAATTTTAAATATATGTCTTTACTCACATGATATGTTCTTGATGTTTCGCCATAAAATTCTCTATAAAATGCATCCTCAACAGGTGTCAACTTTATTTGTAATTGTAATTTATCTCGAAACATTCTAGTCACACAAACAAAATTATCCATGTCATATAATTTTTGTTTGGCTTCGGAACGTTCATCATGAAAAAGCTGATACTGAGTTCTTCCATGATCTAACGATGAAATATACCTTGCTGTTGAGTCACATTCAGCAATCAACCCGTTGAGTGGTTGACGGATATCCATTTTTTTATAAACTTAAATGAGTAAAAATAATAAATTGTAAAATAAAATAAAATAAAATAAAAAAAAATCCAGACTATTCACTTTAACGAGTCATGAGTAAAAGATAATACAAAAATGAAATATTTTAAATATAGATAATAGAAACTGTCAATAATAATGTAAGTGTAAAAAAAAATGAAAAACAATTAATTAAATGTAGGTACCTATTTATTGATGGAATTTTGACAGTTCCTTGAATACACCTTTCGTATATGTAAAAATTTTTTATCCTGCTCTAAAGAAAAATAAACATACAACATTAGAAGCAATTAGAAGAAATAATGTACGCCACCTTGCAGCAACGTCATCTTGATCTAAAAAAATTTTTTTTTTTTGGGCTTGACGTTTATGTTTATATACACTTCCATGCACACGCACGTGTTTCTATTTATTTGATTTAATTAAGTGTATATTTTAATTAAACTACTTTATTTGTTATTCAAAAATACCAATTTTTAATTCCAATATCATGATGATTTATGATTATTTAATTGTGTAATATTGTCATTAAATTTAATTAAGTTCTGTAATTTTTTTACAAGTTGACTGCTCTTTTATCAAGCTAAAATTAATATATATATATTTATTTAATTAATATGTCGTGACTTAAAAAAAAAAATAAAAGAACAAAATATTAAATAAAAAAAATTGAGATACCGATATAAATATTGATGTTAAAATATTTAAAAATGATGTAATAAAATAAAACTATATACTCAATGAAATAAGTTGGCATTGTTTCTTTTTTTATTTGCAAAATTACATAGTTACAAAATTAAATGTATTTATTAGTATTGTGAAAGTTTAATTTTGGTAGAAAGATTTTTTAGGTTTAATTGAAGTTCATCATTAATAACAACTACAAGTTTTCTATAACTCTTACCATTATCTAATATATTTGATGCTGCAATCAGTGTAGAGCAAGTAACGCAAGTTTGTTTAACATTCAACAAGAAAAGTTTTAATGAATTGTTAAGAATACTACCAACGCCAATGTCAGTGACCTTTGTCTTTGAGCAATTAAAGTCTAGTAAATTTTTTAAACTTACAAAATTTAATAAGGCTTGGTCGGTTATAGCTGTCGAACCCACATTTAATGAAATGAGATTTATTAAATTGGAAATGAATGAAAAACCAGTATCATCAATCGATGAACAACCGCCAACATTGAGTGTTACTAAATTTTTTAAATGTGATGCATAATTTTTTAGACAAGTATTGTTAATTTGAAGCATTTGAGATGTTCCTAATTCCCCTAATTGTTCTAATATTTCGAAATGTAAATCTTTATATAAAAATACTGTTTTTTTATTTATAAAAAACTTTAAATTTTTTTTCAAAGTTGGTATTACCAGATCGAAGTTTTCATCTATTTTGACATTCATCAAATATAAAAATTGCAAATTATCACATTGCATCAACATCAAAGTTGTACATGGACGAAGGAAGTTTTACATGGAATGGTAACAACACTAAAGGAAAAGATAATGTTCAAAAATTTTGGTGTGAATTGCAAATATCAACTCATACAATTATTACACTTGATGCACAACCAGTAACTGGTAAATAAAAAAATTATCTAAATATAAATATCTAATTAAAAGTCCTTTTAATAATCATTTTTTTGTATAATTTTAGACCAAGGAGTTGGTAATCAAATAACATTTCTTGTTAAAGTTCATGGCAGTGTTAAATATCAAGATAAATTATCAAGACCTTTCAATCAAAATTTTATAATAACAGCTGTTGCTGAAAAATGGAAAATAGTTAATGATTGCTTTAGAATGCAAGAGTCACCTGAAGAAACAAATTAAATATAAAATTAAAATAAATAATTTTTAAACTAATTTAACATGAATAATAAAAAA
>MKYW01000039.1:224060-252105 GCA_015776835.1 Aphidius ervi
TTTAATTTATTTCAATACATTTGTCTCATGCACCGGTTACAAGTCTGGCATTCCCCTCAACGACAAGAATCACCTTCTCCCCCCCCCAACCCCCCCCTGAGCCACGTTCAATTTCCGGCACCCTGATTACATTTATCAAGTCCCTCACAAACAAAACTATCATTCAACAAGGAAGTAAACCAATAATAATGATAATTAATCAAAAAAAAAAAAAAAAAAAATCACAAATTTACTCCAAAAAAAATGATCTTAAAAATAACGTTGCACCCAGTTGTCGATTATGTTTATCACTTAATAAAATTAAATTAAAAACAAATATTTAAAAAAAATTACGCACTATTGTAGAATTCCTTTTTGTAATTAAAAAAAAATATTTATATTTGACATTTTTTAATTTTTTTTTTTTGTTGTTTATTGTAACTTTGATGTAAATGTTTTTGATATTTGTTTATTATTAATGTGTTATCAGTTATTTAAGACACATGTCAAATGAGATATATATTTGATGTTAATGTTACAGCCATACTTGACAGTTTTTTTATTTTTATTTTTTTTTGACGTTAGTTATTTGGCCTCCCAAGTGACACACTACAGGGGCGAGGAAATCAGAGGAAACTGACTTGTCTGTGCTTGTCTCAGTGGGGGTTTGTGTATACATATATGTATATATGATATTTTTTTATATATCTGCAAGTGTATCAAAACCCCTCCCAACCCTCTTTCGATTACTTGATAGTTGATCGAGGGAGTCCTTGCTTTTCACTCTTATGAATAAAAAAAAACACACACACACAGAAACAAGCAAGAACAAGTCTAAACTTGAAGAGCAGCTTGGAGCAGCTATCTTTTTATTTTTCACAATTTATGTATGAAGAGTGATTTATATATGTACATTATGATGTATTAATGATCCTTTTAGTAATTTAAAAAAATTGACTAAAAAATAATATGGCTTCTGAAAAAAAAAAAATAACACACAATGACAAGTCGCGATTACTCAAAAATAATATTATGATAATATATTGAGAGAAAAAAAATGAATCACCAACAATGTAATTATAGATAAATTTATATGTAAATTATTTTTTTATTATTATTATTCACAATTTTGTACTGATCATTTATATGATCCAAAAACAATAAACCTTTGAAAGGATTATATTTATTTATTTTTTTTCTTTGCTATTCAACATACTCCTTTTTTTTTTCTCAAACGCCATTTTGATATAAATACACCGGTAATTAACTGTTATTTACAAGATTGTTAATTTTACTGCAATTTTAGATTTACCCTTTTTTTTTTAATACGCATTGCGCAGTGTCATGTGTAGATAAAAAAAATTTGTACTCTCTACTTGCGCTCTCTAGAGGAAAACTCGCAAGGCTGAGGGAAAATCGAAATGGACCTTAAAAAATGTGTACATAGTGCTAATAGGTTATAAACATTTTTGCACGTGGGTCAACTGAAAAATATAAATAAATAAATAAATAAATAAATAAAAAAAAAGTTATGCATTCATAAATAAATTGTAAATAAGTGATTGTTAATATTTAAAATAAAAAAAATGCAGTTAAAAGAACCTCCAACTCCTAGCCAAGGTCAAAGATACAAGAGATTTGGTGATGAATTGGTTGTGAAAAGAAAAGGTGGTGGAAGTATCATCGATCGTCGTCCACTATTTTCTAGTGATGGAGAGTATGTTTTAATTAATTAATTACCTATTTAAAATAATTATAATATTAAAATTAATGTTGATAAATTATTAATGTTGTTGTTATTGTTTATAGAATTTTATACGTTGTTTGGAAAAATGTAATACGAGCAAATAGTACAAAAACAGGTGATTTTGTACGTGAATTTGAACCTGTTGATAATAAAATAATAGCAATTACATTTAATTCAGATAATTTTAATACAATTATTGGTTGTACTGAGAATGGAGAACTTGTTAATTGGGATTCTCGTAATGGATTAATTGTTAAAAAATTAAAATTTAAAACTCATGCTGATGCTAAAATAAAAACATTTCATGTTGTTAATTATCAACGTGCAAATGGTCATCAAGCATGTCAAGCTTTTCTAACATATATTGTTGAAGCTCACAATGACATTCAGCTAGTGCTTTGTGATCTTGATACAGGTGATGCTACAAAATCAACTTGCATTAAATACATTGCTGATTATTATGTAGATATTATTGGTAACAATGGTAATAATTTGGTGGCAATTGGTCAAGATGTTGATTTACATATTCTTCGTTTAAATCAAAATTTAACTGGTATATGGCATAAAATTGGTTTAACTGGTCGTAAAATAACATGTATTGCTGGACATCCTGAAGAGACATGTGTTGCAACTGGTGATTCAAGTGGACGTGCTGTTGTATGGTTTGATTTATTTAAAAAACATCCAGCACAAGGAGTATATCATTGGCATACATTGCCAGTAACTGAAATTGCATTTTCAAAATCTGGTGAACATTTATATACTGGTGGTAGTGAATGTGTACTTGTTAAATGGTCAATTGGTAAACCAAATAATAAAACATTTTTACCACGTTTACCAGCACCAATAAAACATTTAACAATTGCACCAGAAAATCGTTATGTTGCAATATCAACATTAGATAATGGTATTATTGTTATTAATCCAGAAAAAAAATTAACATCTGTTATACAAAATTTTACATGGGGTGTAACAACATCTAAAAAAAATTTATTTCCTGCTGGTTTAGTACTTGATCCAAGAACTGGTAGTTTAGTATTAAATAGTAGAACTGGACATGTACAATTTTTTGATACAAATACTAAAAGTCTATTACATAATATTGATATAACAACACAAAATTTATTAACACAAGGAAGAAATATGATTATTGTTAATACAGAAGTAACTAAAATTGCATTAAGTAGTGATGGTACATGGATGGCAACTGTTGAAGAAAGAAATGATGGTATATCAAGTCCAGAAGTTAGACTTAAATTTTGGAAATATATTATGGAAAAACAAATATATTCATTAAATACATGTATTGAATTACCACATGAAAATGGAATAACATCATTAAAATTTAGATCAAATACATCACTTGATAGTGATAATTTTATGGTTGTAACAACTGGTAAAGATGATCAATTTAAATTATGGGATTTAGTTGAGCCAGAATCAATGTATAAAACAACAAAATATTGGCAATGTTGTGGAATTGGTGATTATCGTAATTTACCATCAATGGATGCTGATTTTTCAATTGATGGTTCACTTCTTGGTGTTGGTTTTGGTTCATCATTAACAATATGGAATCCTGTTACAAATATACTAAAATGTAGTTTGACTCACAGTCGTTATTCACAAACATTAAAACGTATTGAATTTGGTAAACATGAAGCTTGTCATTTAGTTGTTGTTGGATCATCTGAACATATTGTTGTTTGGAATTTATTAACTTTAACAATTTCTTGGAGTGTACCATTAAAATTAGCTAATTTAACTTCTGATATTAGCTCAGTATACATGGTTGCATTTACAGAAGATAATAATTGTAAGTAAAAATAATATAACATTATTCTATCATCAACACAAGTACATCATAATAATGATATTAATAATTGTTATTGTTTTTTTTTTTTTAAATAATTTTTAGTATATGTATTTACACCTCAATCATCAGAGCCTATTTATACAAGAAAAAATCTTTTAAAAGATGAAAGTACAGTGATGGGTGCTTGTTTTGTGCCAAATACATCAGAAAAAAATACATACAATCCACATGTTTGGCAATTAAAATCACAATTATTTTTCTTGGATTCAAATCAAGAACTTTTAACACTTGAAGCAGAATCTGAAGCTGCTGTGTCATTGGAAAATCTTACTGTCAATGGAAATATACCATTAACTGCATTCAGTAGCCTAATTGCTGATGAGTCAAGTACAAATGTAGAAAAAAATGATTATTTTTCACATGATCAATTTGAAAAATCTGGAAAAAAAATGGTTGATGAGGTAATATTATTAAACAAAATTTATTTATTTATTTATTTATTTATTTATTAATCGTGGCTAAAAAAAAGCATCATAAAAGGGTATCGATAAAAATTGAACAACTTTTTTTTGAAATCATTTATTTATTTAAGTATTATATTATTGTTATTTTTTTTTTTTATTAACTGTATTAATCACATCGCGCTAGTATTATTTTTAATGCCATTAAATCAACAATACAATTAACAAACACCAATTTTCATATGATGATAGAAATTTAACACAACTTGATAAACGATATTATGAATTATTTAATGATATTTTTTTGACACATAATATTTCAATAAATACATGAGTATATAATATATATATTTAAATGAGTGTCAATTGTCATTGACTGACATACGCGACGAGATATACATGGAAGTTCATGACTTCCTTTAACATAAGCAAAATGATTTATTTCAGTCAGCTTTATATTACTAATATTAATATTATTATTTAAACTTTTCGGATGGAAATTGATATTTAGTTTATCATTTGGATTAGCCTGATTAGTCGAGGGATCAATTTAATGATTATCAAACCCTGGGTAGTTAAGTAGACACTTGGCGGATTGCTGGTGTGATAACTAGTATCCACCCGCTTTCTGATAGGTCAGTGTTTGCGTGATAGACGATAATTTCTGCATCGACGAACTAGATCGAATTTCCTATAACGAAGGCAATGCCATTGTGGAATCGACCTCATATTTTCAGCAGCCTGAAATAAAATTAAATAATTAAAAATAGACAAATATATTTTAGTATTTTATTAAATTAACAGACTAGTTAACAAGTTGACAAAACAAAATTATATATATATTCTTGAAGCTTCTATTAATTATTTTTTGTTTTAAAAATAAATATTACTTACTGCTTCTGGATCACTGGCGGGAAAACCATGTGCCATTTTATTAATGAATATAATTGATAAAAATAATACAAGACAAAATATACTGAGCTTCATTCGAATTAAAAATGATTAAAACAAATTTTAGATAAGTTATTAATTATGTTACAAAATTAAATAATGAAAAAAAGAAAAGAAAACGAAAAAAAAAAGAATATTTGTTTAAATATTATTTTGTTGTTTGCTTGAACAATATTCAACTGCTACTGAACTTTTAGATGACTCGGGATGATTTAATATAAAGCATATTCTCCCCTCTTTTGATGCGTGAATTTTTCTCCTACAAAATTATAGTCATACATGCACCACAACATGTGGAAACTTCATAAAACACGTGGGTGGTAATTTATATTTTCATCATTATTATTTGATTGTATTTTTCTTTAATGATTTTATTTTTATATCATCAAAGATTTTTTTAAAATTAATATTCACGTACTCTTTTATATCAAGTATAAAAAAATGAACACATGAAACAAAAAAAAAAAAATTCCATGGGTCTTTTAAATAAATCAAGTTAACACTTGTTCCACTTGCTAAATAAAATTATCACCAAGTTTTTACCCAATTGAAATTATATTTTAATGTTTTTATTCTGTATGGTGACTTAAACTCTGAAAGGGTCACTGTACTCACGCAATTGCACTGACATAATCTCATGTATGATTAATCCCTGTCATATGACGTTTATTTTATTTTATTTTTCAAGATAAGTCATAATAATTTTATGAATTTTTAATACTCGGTATATAAAGTTTTGAATTGTCAACTTGAATATATAAATAAAAATAATAATAAAAGTTTAAAACAATAGCTTGAAAATTCTATTATCTATGTTTATTCTGACATGAATAAAATGTATTTATAGTGACTAAACAATATTATTTTGTTTAACTTTATGTTAAATGAATGAATCAAGATAACAAATAAAAATTGGAAACAAAAAAATCTATTATAAATTGTATTAAAACTATTTATATTAATTTATATTTTTATACTTTTTTTTTTTAGTTATTGACAGTGTCATCACATACTTTACCACCAATAAGAATGATATGTTCGCGATTTATCATGTCGTTGAGGGCAACAAACAGTCGAGAGGCTGAATTACGTCGACAAATTTCATCGTAAGTATTTAAAAAACAAATTATATCATCAAATATAATTTTTTTCGTTGAAAAAATATATTACTAACTTGTTCTATTTCTTTGTTTTTTTACAGTAATAATGATGATTCAAATAATGACTCAGTTGCAGTAGTAAAAAAAGAATTTAAAAATGAAGATAAAAAACCACAATTTCAAGAAGAATTTGAAAAAAATCCAGAATTCGTCAGTTTTAACTGGAAATTTTTAGCTGAAATATATTCAGATAAATAATGTGTAAAATTTTTTTTTTAATTGACCAATAAATGATTCATTGTTTTTCTGAAAATATAATAATAAAAAATTTAAAAAATTTATTTGAAACATTTATAAGTACGCATTTTAAATTTATTAATTTATTTACAGCAAAAGAAATCAAGACGGGGGATGGAAGGCAGGAAACCGGAAACCGGAATTTATAGGGAGATCACGGACAATAAATTTTCAACAAATACTTAAAAGTATTTTTATAAATTTTACATTTATTATTAGTATTTTCATTATTTTTAAAATTCAATTACAAATAATCATTGAAATTTTCAAATAAATAAATTATATTTTATTGATTTTTTTATTATAAAGTCCTAGTAAACTAATTTATCATTTGAAAATATTAAAAGGACAGTTAATTGACTATTAATTTATAAAATTTTATTTTTAATATTTATGAAAATGATGGAAAATAATTTTAAAGACTGGTAGGATGTTTGAGCTTGTTATTTCTTTGGTCAAATTATTCCATAACTTTGAGCTGGTAACAACAGGAAAATTTATATATTTAATTAAATAATTCTTTTTTCTTTGAAATAATATTTGTTGATGTTGAAATGTTCCAGTTAATTCTTGAGCTAACATTATTAAATATATTATCAAAATAATCATCTGGTAAATATAATTTTTTAATTGACGTATTATTAAATGAATTATCTTGAATTTCAATTAATTCATTATTTGATATATCTAATATTTTTGTATCAATACCATTAAATGATTTATTTTCAATTATTTTTAATTTATTATGACTCAAATTAACCCATCTAAGTTGATGCATTTTTGAAAATGTATTTTCTTTTATATGAAAAATTTGATTATTTTCCAAATCTAATAAACTTAATGTTTCATAAATACCACCAAAAATATCACCACTAATATTTGTTAAATTATTATTATGCAATGAAAGTTTTGTTATTTTTGTATTTAAAAAAACATTATTTTCAATTCTATTAATATTATTATAACTGACATCTAGCTCCATGAGATTTTTAAGGCTTTCAAATATATTATTTTCAATTGTTGTTAATTTATTATATCTCAATGATAAAATTTTCATATTATCAAGACCATAAAATGTATTTTCTTCAAGTTTATGTAAATTATTTTCATTGAGAATCAAAGTATGAAGATTTATTAAATTTTTAAATGATTTTTTTTCAATTGTTGAAATATTGCACAGTGATAATTTTAAATCAACAAGACCATTTGTAATATTATCAAATGTATCATGTTTTATATACTCCAAACTACTATTATAAATCTCAAGATAATCTAGTAAATCAAGTTTTGCAAATGCATTCTTAAGACTATCACTGTTATCATTTATTGTCAGATATAATTTTTTTATTGTTTTATTAACTGCTTGAAATAAATTTGGTTTTAGTGATATTTTACCAGTATGAATATCAAACACTTCAAGATTTGGAAAACGTTTAAAATAATCTGGTTTAATATTTAACAACGAGCCTATTTTTCCTTTAATTCTTAATTTTTTCCAAGGTTTTATCTCAACATTATTATTACTAAAAACTGATGAATTTTCTTTTGTTGTTATTACTAATGGTGAATTATTTTTTCGTTGGATTTCAACAGTACTTGGATTGTTTTTATGTTCAACATGATGATCAGTTAAATCATGATAATTACTACCATTATTATCATCATCATTGTCGTCATAATTATCATCATCATCATCAGCGTTATGATATTTCATTCTGACATTACCAAGTTCTAAAATTAAATGTATATTTGTTTTTTTAATTTAAAAAAAGTTATAATTTATTTCTAACCAACTAACTTATTGGTGAATTCATGTTGTTTTCCACTTTGATATAAATTTTTGGATATGTTAAATTGTGATTGTCATCTTGATTAAATGTAACTTCATCATTATCTGAAAATTCCACTACTTTATCAGATTTTTCTTTATCATTTTGATTGATCATCTCTCGTTCGTTGGGAGGTATCAATCGTAAATGTGGTAATATATCATTGTAAAGACTTTTAACAGTACTTGTTGTAATTATTTTATCAGTATGATTTTCTAAAACTAGATCAAGTTGAGGAATATTTACAGGAACTGATTGACTTTCAGATATTAGCTTTTGAGTCTAAAATATATTTAAAATAAATTTTAATAGAATTTTTACTGAAAAATAAAAGCTATTCGTCATTTACCTGATTAATTATATTTAAATACGAGTTTCTTTCTTCATTTAATTTTTCAAGAAATAATATAAGAGTTTGTTTATCATCTAAATCAAAATCTTGATGATTATTTTCTGGTAAATTACTTCCACGTCTTGATGACTCAGTATTCCAGTCCTATGATTATACAAAAAATTTATAAAAATCACCTATGATTTATTTTAAAAATATATTTTTAAACCTTTGTAATAGGTTCATTATCAGTGGCAACATCACCAACACATGATCGTATAATTTTACAATTATCATTTTGACATGGTCCAACAACTTGTGTAACACACTGTTGATTTTTTGGACATATCCATCCACGACATTTTTCATTTGCAATAAGTTCATTTTCATTTTTAATAATACAATCTGGTTTATGTTTGCAAAATGGTGCTTGACAATTTTCATCTGGTTTTCGCATAAAACATTCGTGTTCAGATAGACAATCAAGAGAATTACAATGATCCAACCATGAATGAACATCTTTAAATTAATTTAACAACTATTAATATACAAAATTGTAAAGAAATATATTATTTTTTTAAATTTATAATGACCTCGTTTTGGAGAACAACTTTTTAAAAGTCTACATGGAGGTCTTGGACAAAGTGATTCACGAAGGATACATGTGTTACCTGAACTTGAACATTTATAACCAGCACATGATGATGGTCCTTCATAAAATTCGTAATCAGTAATACATCTTGCATATTGTTCTTTACATGCTAAATTAATTTTTTTAAATATTCTATTATATAGTAATTTTTTTAAAAAGACATTTAAGTTAATAATAAAATTATAAATAAGTTACGTTTGCCCCATGTACATTGACGAATTTTTAAAGAACAAATATGACCTTTACTACATGTTACTGAATCACAAGATGCTGGACCTTTTAAAGATTCTTGTTGAGATTTAGCACAATATAACATGTATGGACATGGTTCATTTTTACACCAAAATTTTTTAATTACACAAAATTCATCTTTTTTACATTTTTTAAATGAACAGCCATTTACATTATTGTAATTTCCATTTTCTAAATTAAAATATAATATTTATTATGTAAATATTATTTTATCTATATATAGTTTTTTATTTTATTTTGAATATAAATTTTAAACGTACTCCGATAAGAACTCCATGAATTGACATTGTCGAGTAAAATGATAATAAAAAAATACCTAAGATGCATGCTTCATTAAAACTTTGTAATTTAAAAAATTGACATTTATATATATCTGAATATATCAGCAAATTAATTTCAATTATTTTGTTATTTGAATATTAAATTAATAGCCTGTTCATGTTTCAATATGAATGAATAAATGTATATTATTTAACAAAAATTAAAGATTTTTTTATTTAAATTTTATTTGCCATAAAAATATGTTGTTAAATTTTGAAAATAAAATATATATAAAATAATAATCAATAAGACAAATTTTCAGTATTTTTTTTTATTTTTTAGTAGATTTTTCTCAGTTTATTACCATAGCGAATATTCTAAAATTTAATTGTAGAATTATATGTATACATATGTATAGATGGTTACACCCCGAAAAATCAAACACATGTTTTAATAATTGTCAAATGATTCTGAATATGGTAAAAGATTATTTGCAGGGGGTGCTATTCACAGAATAAGCAGTTAAAAAAGATTATGTCTTAACTTTCTATCTACAGGGTGGTATAAGAAAAACGCTTTGACTATAGTACCCAGGATGATTTCGAATATTATTGGTGAACCATTGTTTGGAATACCGACAAAAAGAATTTTGCAAGTGCAACAGGTGCCAATGTTTGAAAAATTTTCCTCAGATCATTCTGAACCTTTTGGTAGTCAAGACTACACTAAAAATTCTACAAGTTATTGAAAAATACATTTAAATAAAAATGAAACTGTTAATAAGTAAGCATATAGTGTCTCAAAAAATTATAAAAGTGTTTTTAATTATTGTAGACTAATACTAAATTTTTTTATCCTGGTTATTGTGTTTCAGAACAATTAGAGAATAGATACGACGACTCGGACAAGGAAAACATACCACCACTTGAGCCGATTGTTATCATCAGGGTTGAGGATGATCGTGAGCGGAGATAAATTTTATTTTTAAATGAATTGATAATATAATTCAAGTGTGATAAAATATGTGTAAATAAAATGAATAAATTTTAATAATAATCATGGTGTTATTTTTTTGTGGATACATTATTTAAAGTTTGTGGAATAATATAAAAATATTGATAAACAGTTGAAAATTACACTCATTTAAAAAACTTGCTTCCTTAACTTTATAATCATATAATAGTTTTTAAATGTACTTTCAAATCACTAAATACCTCTTTAGTCATCCTGTTATCCTGTTGAGGATTCTCATTTTTTTTTTTTTTTTATATTTACATTGTAAATTGAAAATTCAAAATACCTCTTTGGTCATCCTGTTGTCCTGTTAAAATTTTGATTTTTTTTTTTTGAATTTACAGCGAAAATTTGAAATTATTAGGAAAACGGCGCTGAGCTTTTTAACTCATCGAATACCTCTTTGCCTGTTCTATATTCCTGATACAAATAAAAATTTTTTTTTTCAAAGTATCAGGCAAATATAAAATCGAGGAGGTAAATTTAAAAAACATCGAATACCTCTCCAGTCATTTTATGTTCCTGATACAAATAAAATTTTTTTTTTCAAAGTATCAGGCAAATATAAAATCGAGGAGGTAAATTTCAAAAAACATCGAATACCTCTTCGGTCATTCTATGTTCCTGATACAAATCGAAATTTTTTTTTTTTTCATTATCAGCCAATATAAAAGAGAGGAAAAAAAAACAAAATTATAACAGGACAACAGGATGACCAAAGAGGTATCTTGAATTTTGAATTTTCAATGTAAATTTAATAAAAAAAAAATGTGAATTTTTAACAGGATAACAGGATGACTAAAGAGGTATTAAGTGATTTGAAAGTACTTTATTAAAATCAATTACGCTATTTATAAGAGAGATGATAATTATAATCAGCTCTAATTTTCCATGTATTTTATCAATTGATTTTTTTTATCTATTCATATCTACGTATATTATAATAATAAAAGTGAATGTATTATTCGTAAACATAATATTCAAACGAGAAGCTTTTAATTTTATCTTTCAGAAATGATTATTTAAATTATACTAATGGTTGATAACTATCAACTAAAAAAATTACATTAATAAAAAGATATACGTATTTTCACCAACTAGTAGTTTATTTTTATAAATTTATAATATAAAGTTTGTTATGATTGCAACGTAAAAATACTAATGCAACGTTTCATAAAAACCAAATATTCATAAGTATTTACAGAGTTATTTACAAATTATTTATTCGATATATATATTGAACTCGATTTAATTTTAATTATCCAAGTATAATATTTTTATAAAAAAATAACCGTTATATAAATACTATTATTTACTATTGTTATTATTTTGATTGTTTAATAATAATTTTTTTAAATATAATTTATATGTTATTAATTTATTATTGAAATGATCACCGGTGGAAATAATTCTCCGTCTTTTCTGGCAATTTGCACGGTCAGAGAAAAGACGGAGAAATATTTTCACTAGGGAAATTGTGCATTTTTATTTTTGGTCAATTATTTCGATATTTTTATAATTTCAAAGATTTGTTTGCTCAAGTGAGGATGAGTCAGCTTTAAGTAGTCGTCTTTTTTCATCAACTCCAACAAAATATGTTGTAACAAGACCTTTTGGTTTGACCCATGTTTCACCACGAAGACAACATTTTATTCCATCTTGTTCTAAAACTTTGGCTGTTTCAGTGGTCACCTGTTAGTTATCAATTCGAGCATTATTATTCTATTACAAATTATATCTTATAGCTAATTTATTATTTACCTGAATTTTACCAGAAACACCTGTTGTATCCATTCGAGATGCCATGTTAACAGCATCACCCCAAATATCATACAATGGTTTTTGTGAACCAACAACACCAGCAGTAACTTCACCATGAGAAATTCCAATTCTTAATCTAAATAAATATTTAAAATAATCAATAATTATTAATAAAATTTATAATAATTTTAAACGTACTTGTATGGTTTAACACAATTTGGAAAAATATCTGCATTAAGCCTGTCAAGTACTTCCATCATCCTTGCAGCAAATTCAGCCATAACTTTAACAACATGTTCTTGACTACCATCATCACTTTCTAATGAATCTCTTCTTCTTGCTTCTAATCCACAAGCAGCCATATATGTTGTTCCAGCAATTTTAATTTTTTCAATTCTCCATGCAAAACTTGGATCAAATAATAATTTATCAAATTCACATATTATTTCATTAAGATCAATAAGAATATTACTCTCATCAATTGATAAATCAGTCAATGATGCAAACATAACAGCAACATTTTCATGTGCTTCATGATATAACTCATGTTCCTCAGTACGATTCATATTTAAATAAAAATCAGCAACATGTTCTGGTAATATATTTCTAAGTAATAATTTATTTGCATTTCTCGTATGAAATGCTTCATCTTGTTCTTGTGTCAACTGTCGTTTCCATTGATAATCTAAACGACTTAAATATTCAGCTTGACGATCAATAAGATGTAGTGAAAATGTTAAAAATGTTACATTTAATATATGTGCTATTTTTGGCTCAAGTTGAGGATGCCATGTATCACCAGAATCAAATATTGCTGAACGATAATTTGTTATATTCCAAGTATAAAAACTTACAATAATAATTCCAATTATTAATTTTAAAATAAAATGAACACGTAAAAATAAAAAACTTGTTAATATTGCCAATGAACAAGTTTCAGTCATTTGCTAAAATCAAATTTTTAATAAAATATTAATACAAAATTCTTAATTATAAAAATATTAAAACATTTATCTAACATGTACCTACAAAATAATCTTACCCAAGGTGAAGATATGCAATCAACATCACCAGCTCTACTCTCAGCAATACTTGATGTTGCATTATTATTAGCAAGTCTATCAATATTTTCACATTCAAACTAAAACAAAAAACAAAATAGATAATTAACTTAAATATAGCCAAGTTTTTTCTTTAAAGAAAAATAATAATTTAAAAATTATTTACAAGCATGTCAAACATTGCACAAATAGCAAGCATTATTGTAATAATTAAATACAATGTTGTTCTTAATAATGCACTCCAAACAACTTTAATACTTGTTTGATACATAAATTGTAATAATTTATTTTTTGGTTGTGGAATATGTCCTTCATGTTCATCATGAGGATCTTTACATCTATTCCAAACAAAATGCATCCATGTTAATGGCAATAAACATATTAAAAATATCATTGATATTAAAAATCCAATTGTTGTACTAGTATGCCAATCAGATAGAATAAACATTGGTACTGAAAACATCAATCCCATTGATAATAATACAAGTGCTGCACAACCAATGAAAAATTTAAATAATGGATCTGGTTCACGTAAAAATGGTATTTCCCAATTTTGTCTTGTAAATGTTAATAACAATGGATTTATTGTTTCCCATTTAGACCACTGTCTAACAAAAAAAAAAAAATTATAAATTAATAAATTATTATTCAGTTAAATTTACATGTAATTTAGGTGGAAAATTATTATTAACTTACTCCCATTTACTTAGAGGCATTTGTTTGATAGCTTTTTCCATTTCAGCATCAGCAGCTTTAAGCATTAAATGATAATCTTTTAAACAAGAATCCATAAAATGTGTTCTACGACGAAATGTACCAGCATAAACATCAGCATGATTAGTTAATGTTGATGTTAATCTTCTTGTATTACGATGAGTTGGTCCAACACTTGTACTTGGTCGTACACTATACCAACGTACATAATGTTTTGTTGATGATGATGCCGAAGATGATGGTGGTGGTGGTGGTGGTGGTGTTGTTGTTGATGATGATGATGATGCTGGTACTGACATTGTGCTCTCGCTGTTCTGCAACAAGGTTTGTCTATCAACTGACTAATTATTCTGACTTAATTATTATTTATTTTTAGGTTCAGTTGTTTATTTAATATATAATTTAATTAAATACAACTGAACCTTAATAATATTAATATTATAATTTAAATATATTTGCCCACCTGCAAAATTGGTGAACTTGGAAGACAAGGTGTTATAAGATAACTTTTAATGCTGTATTTATTTAATGTCTCATCATTTAGTGTATCAACTGGTACACAATCATAACATGTTGCATCTAAAAGATCTAATGTTTGTTGTGTTATATGAACTTTTCCTGGTTGACCAGTTTGTTCCATTTTATTTGCAATAACAACGTCTCTTGACCAAACATCATATTGCCATTTATTTGCACCAAGAATTCCTGATATTATTTTACCTGAATGAACACCAATTCTCATATTAATATCAACACCACTTTCACGACGTACTCTTGCACGTACTTCTTTTATTATTTTAATCATATCTAAACCTGAAGAAAAAATATACATTAATCATTTTTTTATCATTTAAAAATTAAGGATTTAATAAACTCACCAAGATCAACACAACTTTTTGCATGTTGTGGATTTGGTGTTGGTACACCACTAACACAATAATAACAATCACCAAGAAATTTAATTCTCAATACATTGTGACGCTCTGATGCTTCATCAAAACTACCAAATAAATCATTTAATGTTTCAACAAGTTTTTTAACTGGTAAAGTTACTGTTAAACCAGAAAAATTAACAATATCTGCATAAAGAATACTGACATTATCATGTGTTTCAACATACAAATCACTGTAACAATTCAAAAAAAAAAACAAATCAATTAAATTATATTAATAAACAATAAGAATAATTAAATAAATTGTTATTAACTTTCTACGACGTCCTTTGGGTGGTGGTTTTTTATGTTCTTCAATAAATTTAAATATATCACGAAAATCTTTTTTAATTTTAGCAGCAAAATGTTGAGGTAATATACTTCTTGTTAATTGTTCTTCTTGATCTTTTTCATAATTTAAACGTAGCGTTGATTCAACACATTTTCTTCTATCTAAAAATGATCTTCTAATAACAACTTCATTCATAAATCTAAAGTACAAACCAAGACAATTAACACTGGCAAAATAAATTGTATCAGCAACTATCTAAATTATAAACAAAAAAAAAACCATAAATAATTATTATTTTTTATTGTTTATTTAATTATTAGTTAATTTATTCTTACCCTAGCTGTGTAATCTGGTAAATTTCTGTATGTTATTAATACAAAACTAGAAAGATAACACAGTGTTGCTGTTACTCCAAGAATAAATGCATGAAGATTTTCAGTTAGAGGTAAAAAAACATAGCATGCCAATAGAACATGTGTAGCATATGCAGGTCTAAAAAAAAATTTAAACAATTATTTTTATCAATAAATAAAACAAGTGTATGAATTTATTATTAATATCCAGATTTTTCTAGCTCAAAAAAAAAAAAAAAAACAAAAATAAAACAATTTGCAATAATCTAAAGATAGATAGTTTACAAACTTGTTTACCAAGAAGGTCAAAAGCGATAATTAATTTGCTAATTTAACTTTTATATCACACTTGACTTGTGTCAATCCCTCCTCAATCCTTATCATTAAATGTTAAGATATTTTTTTGTACTTGCCTTATCGCAGGAGCGTCCTCGGAACAGGTAAATGTATACCAGAAAGGAACAGAGAGGTCACCAATTACAAGAATCACAACAATAATACATGATAATATAACTGGACGACAACTCTCACGTGGAACAAGTTTTGTTCTGAAGGACAGTGCTATCACTGGACATAAAAGTGCACCCATTATTCCCCAGATCACCACGTCAATCAGGGTCTCATTTATTTTTATCTTAAAAGAAAAAATAACAAATTACATGAATTTATCTAGATTTAACCTTGTCAAATAATTGCATAGTATCATCTAGATTATATAAACAAATTTAATAGTAAATTAACACACTTGTTGTGTTAATAAAAAATAGACAAAGGGTAAAAGAAAAAATTAAATCAATGTAAATAAAAAAATTAAAAAAGAATTATTTGCTTTTTAACATGATAATTTTTATATTTAAAATATATATTTACTCACTGTCATAATTAAAACTGTGCAATGTACAATTCCAAGAACAAGTTGTACCAAAACAAAGAGTGATAGATACCCATTTTGTAGTCTTCTTTGATAAATAATATAAAGTTTTTCAAGATTTTTATACTCAAATTGTTTCTGAAAATATAAAAAATTAAAATTAATCAACTAAATGATATATTTTTTTATGGATTAAAATACAATAGATTAGTTTTAAATTTAAAAAAAAAAAACGAAATATATCAACACCTGTTTCTCACGCGATAATAGAATTTGTAATTTATTTTGCCGGAAGCGATTTAGCTCATTGATTTCACGCTTCACAACCACCCACACACAAATGTAATATGCATTTATATATATTATTTTTTCTAATTATTTTTCTTTGATATTTATTTTACGGTAATGTATTTCTAACTCTAATATAATCTTGTTATTACTATTGTCCTAATAGACAAGTAAAATATAAATACTCTGTTGTGTTATAAATATAAATTATTATAATACATTTTTTTTATTAACAAATTAATTATATATTAAAATGACAAGATTATTTATATATAATATTTATTTTGTTTTTTTTTTTTTATTTGTAATTTAAGACATGTTATTGCTATTGGTAACTCACATCATCAAAGAGGGTGGAGGTAAATAATAATTCTCAAGGCGTATTGTTCGCGGCCGAGTTTTCCGTCTGATAATCGTTTATCATTTCAGTATCAGCGCTGTCGATGTACAAACAAATACATTTTATTTATTTATTTATTTTTTAAATGTATGTAACAAGGTAAAAATATCAACGAGCTAAATGAATATATATATTCTTTTTTTTGTCAACGATTCGACTAAATTGTACAATCAAATTTTAGGTCACAAAAGCTATATATGATAATATTTTTGTCTCAATCACTAGCACACATGTCTAAGCAACAGACAAAAAAATCACGTTTTAATATTATTTTTTATATTAACACAGTAAAAAACTAGGGAGTCAATACCATGTGTGCCTATTAACAAGGCAAATCAACATCAGGAGTCTGCGCCAGGGTCAAATTATGCGCAGACGCTTGTTGAAAAAATATTTAAAATTATTATTATATATGTAATTTATATTTAATTATTTTAAAATTTAAATATTATTTAATATAACTTACCCTTAAACTTGACCATGTCCATTCATCAAGACTGTTTGGTGATACAATACGACCATCATCAACAGCATGAAGTGAACTGAGTGAAGTTCTGGTTACTAATTCCATATCCATATTGATAATTATTTTTATTTAAATTATTTATTAATCACATGAAAAACTACGAGTCCATCGAGTATCATTATTCGAAAATAATATTCTTTCAGTGTCCAGCATTGCTCAAGCATCGTTGATTGACTGACATTAGATAAGTGACATTGATCAGTTACAAGTGGACCATCAACTGGATGATGCTGTTGTCATTGACCATTCACTTTAAACTTGCCAATTGTTGTTTAAAAAAAACACCACAATGAAACTTGAACTTGAAAAATGAATAGTTAATAACAATATCAAATTATCAATGAATATATATATTTTTTTTTTCAAATTTAAATTATGAAAGTATTGATGATTTAAACACTTGTTACTTTCACTTTTATTCAGTGTCAAGCTTGCTCACACACCTACTGCACTTTGTCCTCAATATTATTATATATTTTTGCTTAAAACCAGGTGATCTTTATTCAACTTGAGTTATTTTTTTTTTTTGTATTATTCAATTCAGTGTCTATCGAACAATTAAAATTTTTCTCAACCGATCGACGCCTTAATAACATTTTTTTTTTTTTTTTTTCTTAATACTGGTAAAGTATTTTTAATATTAATTTTCTTAATCAATTATCTATGAAATTTTTTTAAAGATTCTTTGGATAACATTGATCACTTACGTGGCAAAATAATATCGACTCACTTGTTTTTTTTTTTTTAATACGATAAAACCTAAACTAATCAAGGTCACATTTTCATTTATTTTTAAATTTAAAACTTGACACTAAAAACTTTTATTTATCTTGTTGATTAAAGGTAAAAAAAATGTATAAACTATTACTAATTGTTTACAAATAAAATAAAATAAAACGGCTTATTCAGTGTTATTAAAAAAAAATGATAAATTTAAACGAACAGAGTCGACTGACCAGACAATGCTACGACTGATCTAAAAGTAATCTATCAAGCTCGATAATAATATGCTATCATCCGGCATCTGATATCATTTCACTACGGAAATTGCCTGTTATGTCCCGCGGAATCGCTTATCATTATCTACTGTCAAGTATACAAGCTACAAGTAAAAATAATATTTAAAAGAAAAAATTAAAAATTAAATATCTGAGCGTCAAATTGATTGTGTTTTTTTTTATTTTTGTAGAAATAAAAAAAACCACAATTTATTTATTATAAAGATTATTTGATAATTGAATTTAGTTTAAAAATAATTTATTTACTTGGTAGTGTTTTATATATATATATTGAAATAGATTAAATTGATTGTGACATGTAGACTCAGATATGAGAATTAATTTGTAATCCTTAAGTTAATATGATAGTTCATCGATTGCCACCTGGTTTAAAAATATATAAAAAGTATATTAAATATAATAAAAGGTTTATGAAAATAATCTTCAATTTATACTTAATAAAAAAATGCAAATATTTTTTAATTTACTTTTAGTTATACATTTTTTTGCATTTGAATTTTTGTTTGTTAGTTTTTTTAGTATTTGAAAAAAAAAAAATATATATATTTGTTAGAAAAAAAGAATAAAAAATATAAAATTATGGAATAATATATTTATTAAGTTTAATCAAGTTTTTTATATTAAAACTTGATTTTTTTTTTAAAGTCCCATTTGTTTTAATTATTAGAAATTAATTATTATTGATGTATTCAACTTTCAATATAATTTTCTACCCAAAAACTAAAAATAAAAGAAAAAAAAAATNGTCTGTATATAAAAAAAAAATAATAACTTTTAAAAATATATGATTTATTTTTTAAATGAAAAATTAGTTGTTAAGTTTTTTTTTTTTATAAGAAAAATTAAAACTGTTTAAATTGTAAGGAAGAAAAAAAAAAGGACGACTTGTGTCAGAGCTTTAAAAAAAAAAAAAACATTTAAGATGAAAAAGTTTGTTGAATTTCTGGAGATAGTTCACTCAAGACAGCAGCCCATTCATTGGAAAAATCTCTTTGACATGAGTTTATAAACTCAACAACGAGACTTTTTGTTTCTAAAGAAAAAAAAAAAAAATTATAAATAAATAATAACAATACTGAATAATTTTATATTTAAAAAATGTTATTAATTTATTACCTTCATTTTCAATTTGTTTTTCATGAAGAAGACAGATTGAAATTTTCAAGAATGTTTGTATATGTGGTTTGATAATTTCATTTCCAGATTGATAAAGTGTAAGAATACACTTAAAAACAGCTTTATATTCTTCAAAATCTTGTTTAAGTGGTAATTGTTGTACAAAAACTGGAAAAACTCTTTCAACATCAACCAGTGAATAATTTGTTATAATTAAACGTGCAATAATACCAGTCATATTATCACGTGGTCCAGGTGCATCTTCTCTTGGTAAATTTGTAGCAAGTAATTGAAGTATTTCATTGTAAGTTGGATAAAGACATTCTTTACCATGATAAACAAGTTCACCAATTCCATAATATGCATTATTTCTAACTTCAGGACTATGATCATCAAGACATTTTTTAAATAATTGATATAATGGTGATACAAATGGTAGTATATTATGTTTTAAACTTCCTAAACATTCAGCAATAGTACCAACAGCAAATGAACGTAGTGAATCAGATTTACTATCTTTAATTTTATTTTTTAAAAATGGCAATGTTTTTTGAAAGAATAAAGCAAATTCATCTGGTATTATTGTTTTACCAAAATTAGCCATTAAATCACCAGTACATTCAATTAAATATTCATCTTGTTCAGCTTCATCATCATCACCACATTCACATTCATCTTGATCTTGACATTCAACTTTACCATTAAATACATCACTTATACAATTCATAATAGCATCTTTATGACCCTCAGCAATAACAACTGGTTCTTTAATTTCTTTTAATAATTCAGTAAGACCTTCAATTGCTGTTATAACAACAGATAAATCATCATCAAGACGTATTATTTCTGATAATTTTGGTACATAAACACCAAGTGCTTTTAATAATGCAATTTTACCATCTTGTGTATTAATTTTTGATAAATTAATACAAAATTGTGCTAATGCTTCAATTGATGCTTTTCTAATGCTATCTTGTGGATAACTTATTAGCTTAAATGTTTCTTCAAATGATTTTTCAATATATGGCATAAATGCTTCTTCAGTCCAATGTGCAATTTCACGTAATGCCAATATTGCTTCTTCTTTTTCTTCAATAAATGAATTAATAACTGAATAACCAGCAACATCATCATCTGCATCATCATCATCATTGTCATCTTCATTATCAGTATTTTCAATATCTTCTTCATCTTCATTTTCTTTTTCATCTAAATCTTCATAACATGTAAAATGAGAGTTAACAATTGGAGCATCATCTTTATAGTATGTTACAACACCATCAGAACTTTGCATACTATTTATTATACATTCAAGTATTTGTGGTAATACTGGTGCCATTTCTTTTTTAGTTAATGATGCTAATGATGCAAGTAATCCATAAATTGATTTACGTACATCTGGATCATATACTTCTGTTAATAATGTAATACCTAAATTCATTGATTTTGTAATAAATGGTGAAAAATTTTTTTCACCAATTGTTCTTGCTAATACACCAAGTGTATCAAGTGATTGTACCAATAAACAATTTGGACCACTTTCCATACGTGGATCATCATCATCAAATTCTCTAATAAATTCATTATTTGTATTTACCAAATATTTATCAAGTATTGACATTATTTTTGGAAAATATGGTAACATATTTTCTTTACTTGCATTTGATGATGCTGATATTGCTGATAATGCAAGTTCACGTAAATGTACTGTTGATGCTTCAGTTTCTAATATAACAAATAATCTATCCATTAATGTTGGTAAATATGGTAATAAACCATCATTTAAATTTTCACAAAAAATTTCTAATGCAAAAAACATTCTATCAGCAGATGGTGTTTTATTATTTCCTTGTTTTAATTGTTCACACATTTGTCCAAGATAATCAAATAATACTGGTAATAATTGTTGTGCATATTGACTTATTTCTGGTTGTAAATGTTCTGAAAATTGTCCAAGTGCAAATAATGCTGCATTACGTACAACTGGACTTTGATCACTAATACCTTGGCATATACAACGTAAAAAATCTTCAAGATATTTTGTACGTATATATTCAGCACAACCTTCAGCAAGTACAGCCAATGATAAATATGATGCTTTTTTAGCATAATTATTATTTGTTTGTAAATTTGGCTCAATATGTTTTAATAAATGTGGTAAAAGTTTATCAGGATTAAGATTTGTTGCCAATGTATGAAGTGCTTCACTTGCAATTGTTACTAATGATGTTGTAATATCATCATCATCAGCTTCAGCAAAATAATTTTCATCATTTTCATCATCTGGTTTACTTGATAATAAATCAAATAAAACATCAACAATTGGTTCAATTAATTTATTTTTAATAATTGCACGTGTTTTTGTTCTTGCAAGAGATGATATTACTTCAATTGATTTAACACGTAATTCATCTTCAATTGTTGTATTTTTAGCAACAATTAAACACATTAAAATTATATTTTTAATATGTGGTGATACAACTGTTATTGCATTTTCAAATAGTTCATCAAATAATTCCATTGAATATAATGCTTTATCATTATTATTTTCAATTAATGATTGAATTGTTAATATTGCCAATGGTACCATTTCATTGTATGCATTAACCATTATTTGATTACCCTCAACAAGTGGTGATAAATTTTCCATTGTTTTAACAATATAATAACCAGTGTCATTGCCATATTGTTGTTGTAAACTTGCATATGTTTGTGCTAATAATGTCATCAATGATTGTGCATGTGCCAAATATATTTCTGGTGCAACTTCAGTCATTTTTGATAATATATACATACCAAGTTCTTTTTCTAAAATATTATTACTTGCAACAACTTGTTGAATAAATTGAAATAATTCTGGCCATGTATTATTTGATAATTCATGTTTAACAATTGCACCAATTAATTGAGCAATTGTATTTTTAACCATTTTTTCTTGCTCATTTACTAGACCACCAAGAATAATTGATTTTATTTCAGTACGTACATTGACTGGTAATTTTGACCAGTATTTTGCTTTGATAAATTTTTTACGTAGCAATACTCCTGCATATTGTCTAATCTGTAAAAAAAAAAATTCAATAAGTTTAATATTTTGTTCTTTTAAACAATGAGGGTATTTAGGTGATTTAGAAAATAAAAAATATGAAAAACAAAGCCATTAATAATGACTCATCACTGATAACCTGAGAGCAATAATAATAATAATAATAATAATATAAAATATTTTTATCAGCAAAAAATATATAGAGAACAGCATTAGGATTATAAATAATAACAAGATGAATTTTATCAGGCTTGATTAATAGTATTGACCTCAAAATTTGTCTAGATCTAGATGAAAAAAATATAAAATTACTCCAACTTACCTCAGGATTTACTGATGATACAACAATTTGACATAAAGTTGGTGTACTTTCTGGATTTTTTAAAACTTCACGAAGCTCAGCAGTACCCTAAAATAAAATAATAATAATGATTAATAAATTATTTACAGGTAATTATTATCAATAGCTTTAAAATGATCAAAAAAAAAAATGTCTGAACACGTGTCATAATGGTGTATTGTTGCCGGTTGTAATTGTTTAAAATATATAAATATAAAATTATTATTAATTTTACCTGTTTAATAATTGAACTGTCATCAACTAAAAGCTTTGCTAAAATATCTTCCATGATTGTATCAGCAATGTTAAGATTCTTTGTGAAATTTTTTAACTTAAAAAAGAAAAAAAAATGTGCTTTTTAACGACTTGAAAGTTGAAACCAGTTGAAACCAGGGAGCACACCCAAGCACACCCGTGAAATGAATAAAAAAAAGAGTTTATGATTGGTTTTTTTACGACTTGCGCCGGTTGCTGCGCAAATTTTTTTTATTATTATTTTTTTATTGCAAAATTTTTTATTAAGTGTATTTGTGTTGAATGAACAACCATTGAATTAACTTATTAAAGTTTATTTTTATAATTTTTATTTATTTATTTTTGTTGTTTGTTTATTTATTTAAATTGTTTACAATGTTTAAACATTTTATTTGTTTATATATTTTTGTTTCAATCATTTTCATCCAAAATTGTCTCAGGTAAATAATAATTATTATTAGTATTCAGTTTATTGTTGTTTATAACAATTAAAACAACAATAAAATAATAAATAAATAAAAACATCTAAATTTTTGAAAAATGAGCGCCGCCATACGGCAAAAATATTAACTTATTCGATAAGATTTATTTTCCCGTCGCTTGGTGGCGCGGCAGTCAATTTCTAAAATTCTGATGACTCTCTCATAAAAAAAAATATTTTCAGTTGGAAAAAAAAAAATATTATGTGTTGACGTGCTCCTGTTTTACAGTGAAATTTTTAACAATAAATTGCAACAATTAATTGTTAATTTATAATAAATCGATTCAGTAACTCGCTAGCTACCATTTGAGTGCATAATTATTGCTGGATGTCACGTATTTTAGCCACAAATTGATATTGTTTAAAACGTCAAAAAGCGGCCGGGTCACGAAAGGACATCATGAAATTTTACGATACAAAATGGCCGCAGGTAAATATTTTTTATTATTATTAGCTTTGTTTTGGTCACACAACAAATAATACGCATAAACAATAGTAAAAATATAAATATTTAATTAATTATAGTGCAAAAGCAAATTTGAGGTTAGGTTTCTTTGTCGTCGCAAGTCAAGTGACATTTTTTGCTATAAATAATTGTTAAACCTGCAATATTATTTTATAAAATGATAAAGGAATATTAATTAAACATTTCTGTGTAAAAAAATTACAGATTTTCCTGGATATATCAAAAGTTATCAAACCTGGACAGATGACATGACATTTACAACAAAAAATAGCCTCAGGTAAATAATATTTATTATTAGTAGCATTGTTTTCATAATACAACAAATAACACGTATGAACAATAGTAAAATTATAAATAAATAATTAATTATGGTGAAAAAGCAAATTTGAGGTTAGGTTTTATTGTTGTTGTGAATTTATTTGCAAATTTTTCATTAAATAAATATTGAACATGAAATGTTGATTGACAAAAATAATTAAATAAATAATAGCAACAAAAATTAAAATATTTATTATTATTTAATGTTACAGGAGCAAAAAAAAAAAAAAAAAGAATAATCAGGAATTATTTGTTAAAATGACATGACAAGTCAAAAGTCTTTTTATTGGACAAGGAGAGGTAGTGAATACTTTTATTTGTTATAGTTAAATTTTTTTACTAATTCAACTATTTAATAAAATATTTTTGTTATTAAAATTGCAGATATCCTTAGATATTACAATGCAAATGGCCACAGGTAAATAATGATAATTATTATTTATTTTGTTTTTTGTCATATAATAATTAAAAATACATAAAACAATAATAGAATGATGAATAAAAATTTAATAATTGTGATAAAACATATAAAATTGAAGTTAGCTTGTGCTGTTATAATTTAGTTGACATATTATATAATGAATAAATGTTGATTGTAAATTAATTTTTTTATTTATGCAACATTTATCTAAAATATTGTGTGTCTAAAATCACAGTGCCTGATGAATGTTCTAAGCTAATCAAGACTGAGCATCAAGTAATTTTTGGCTACATAAAAGTGGGCTGATAATTTATTTGACTGGTACAATTCAAACTATGAAAAAGACGTGTTAAATACCATAGGTAATGTTTGTAGTTTCTTTTCTAAAGATAAATAAAAGCTGTATAGTTTCTTGATTATATTTTAATTATTTTGTATGTTATTTGTTCCAGAATGATATTGTACCAAGTCAACTGTCATAAATAACTGACAAATAGAGATAAAAATGTGATGTTATTGTTCAAAGAGTAAACTGTCTGTTCAATCAAAATACGCAAGCAATGAAAATGACGTTGATGCTCGTAGTCGTAAAAGGTATGTTGGTTTTCGTTTTTCTTCGACAAATTAAGTAAACTTAATATGAAATCAGTCCAATGAGTAAATACTTATAAAAAAAAAAAAATATGACTGAGTATATTTCATATTAAGTACTGATACAACTGAACGACAAAAAACAACAGACAAAAAACAGTGATGATTCTTTTAACGATACATTAAATTTAACAAATAAAAAATGGATAATTAATTTTAAATAAAACGTTTGTTGACTTGCGTTGCGTTTAAAAAAATATGAGTTAATTGTCGAACGGTGTAACAATCAACAATGTAAATTTATAATTATTAATTATAAACTCGCAAAATAAAAAAAAGAAGAAAATATTCTCTGAAGACATTACAAAATCACTTGGGTCAGTCTTAATATGAAGAACCTCAGGGCATTAATAAAAACATGGAAAAAACCAACTTACTGAGCAAGATCATACAACAGACGATAATATTGATGCTTGGAAAAATCGACATGACGAACCACTTGTCTACTTATGCCATCACCAAACAGAAGAAAATATTTGCAAATTATATTGACCAGGACTAGCCAGCATGCAAATAATTAAAATACCAACACCAGGTCATGACATTGGACATCCTGTTGATGCAACTTACAACATATCCATCCATTGATCCTGTGAGCTGTACCTACATCTTGTGACATGATACAATTACAATAAACCATCCACAGAATAAAATAAAAATTTTTTTACGATTTTAAATTATGATTCTTTTTCAAATTTATTTATTATGTATCTTAAAAAAACAAATGTATTGTAATTTAATTGTCATTATTTGAAGCAAGAAGACTGAAGATTTAGTCTTTTTGATTTGAACTAGGTCTCTTGTTTTCTTGATTTAAAAACTATCAGTTTTGTAGTCCATAGTTAAGTGTACATGGTATAGTATAGTGAAGGGAAATAGAAACGTTAAACTATACCAAGTAAAGTTAACTATAGACTACAAAACTGGTCTTTAAGTTGTATAGTCAGCTTTGATATGCTTGTGGAACCAACCGCCACTCGTACAAAATATTTGATAAAAAAATGTTATCTTTAGATAGATAGTCAGCGTTTCAAACACATCAATTTTATTCGTGCACCAATTTTTGCGTACATTATAAACCATATATATAATTATATACCTATCCCAAATTATTATTTAATAATATAATATATATTGTTTAAATAACTCAACTCACAAAAAGACACTCATGACAACTTTGACACAACATAAATTAGTACACTAATAATGATTGATTTTTAAATTTATAATGTATATATTTTAATAATTTTTATGGTTTTATTTCATAGTGGAATTTGGCCTGTTTACTAATTGCAATCATAAGAAAATAATCATTCACATACACGTAGGGATATACATTTATCTAAATCCTGCTTCATAGATCATCTAAATACGCGTTGGTGCAAGGAGACTACAGACCAGAAAATTCAACTATGTACATTGGCTAGTCTTCTTGTCTTGCTCCTAGAACTTCTAAATAAGGTAAGAGGCCCTCTGGTCACTTTTTTAACCAAACCCTCAAGGTAGAAGTGCGTCAACAAGCTTGTAACTTTAAAGAATTAATGATATATTTCTTTAAAGATACCTGATAATCCCCCAATATTTATTTTGTATATATTTTTGTAACTTGTAGCTCACCTTGATCACTGTTTTTTTTGTTCATTTAAATTATAATATTTCATGCACCAGAGTAAATAGTTTTAGTTGATTGATCAAGGTGTGCACATCAACCTGTCTATCTCAAACAGAGTAGACGGGGGTGAATAGGATGTGTTTCAGGTATTTCCATATATAGAACACCAAATTATTTTTTCTAGGAAAAATTAGGATGTTTATTTTATCCCTTTTCAGGTTTATTATATATTTGCAATATTTAGATTTAAGTAATTTCTTGTTGAATGCACTTTACCACAATAATTTACAAAGTTGTAAATTTATTTTTCAAATTACTTTTTTTAAATTGAATTCAATATGCCTGCAGCTTTGAGCGCAAGTAAATAATCTATTACTTTTTTTTATCTAACTTGTATTAGGCAAGTATTTGGGTATTTTTTTTTTTTTTTTT
>MKYW01000039.1:260234-275321 GCA_015776835.1 Aphidius ervi
TTTTTTTTTTTTTTTCTAAAGTTTTATAAACATTTATTAATGAGTCATTTGTCAATGTAAATTATTATTGTAAAAAAAAAAAAATTTCTATCACTATATTATATACATGTTGATCATTAGTTTTTTTTTTATCTTATTCTATTTTTTTTTTTTTTTTTCGATGATGACGACATTGTGCATATTTGATTAATGCAACTGTGTAATTTTTTTGAATTTTTTTTTTTTGAATATTTTTTCTTCTCGTCATTATTTATTTATGTTTAAAACTACACTCGTTATATAGAAATAAAACATATGGACTTAATTTCTAAGGGAAATACAAAATGTGAATAAATTTTATTAAAAAATTTTTTTAACCCGTTGTATTTTAGATATAATTTATAAATGAAGTTGAAAATTTTGTAGAACCAGCTGTGGCCATCTTGCCAAGGCGAGTGAAATTTAATGGCATCGTTATTTTTTAACGATCGTTTGTTAAATATCATGGCTCAACGGGAATAGATTTACCAGTTAATTTAATAAAAAATAAATGAAAATGTATAAATGCAAGTGAATTATAATAAATTAATTTCATAATTTTCATTATAATAATTAATAATAATTTAAAACTTTCTTTTTTTATAATTATTGTAAATAAAATAAATTTTAACTTCAAATTTTTAAATGTTAATATGAAAATAATAACAAATAAATTATTGAATTATTAATTATTATTAAAATGAATTTATGAATAATACTTTTACATCAATGTCAGTCGTGGAAAAATATAACTGAATGTTAGGGAATCACAATTAAAAATTATAAAATTACTAATCTAATTATTAGATTTATTATTTATTATTTTAGTTGGGGTTATTTAAAAGTATCTAAATAATAACAAATTTTTTCGAATCTTTATTTAATTTATAGAAAAACAACTAGATAAAATTATCCTCCAATTTTTAAAATTTAATTTTAATTATTCTTTTTATTAAGAAATTTTTAATACCATACCGAGTTATGCATATCTCTATGTATACAGATCATAATAAGAGAGCTTTTCAAAAAGCTCATGCGTCAGTTGATGATCAGGTTGATTTTAAATAGTAACTTACCGACTGTCGACAAATTCAAAAGCTGTTGAGTCAGTTGAATGCTTTTCGTAAAAGAGGGAAGTGATTTGTTCAAATTCACAGTCGAAATTTTGAGCTTAGAATTGAAAAAGATATTTGGATTGCCCTAAATCTGAATGACTCATAGTCCTCCTCATATATACATTAGAAAATTTTAAATTGGCTATAGAAGTTTTATTTTTTAGAAATTCTTTACTCGAAAATTCTTATTGGTGTTTCAATATATAATTAATATTATTTTCCTAAAAAAATGTATATTATTTATACATAACTTCATAGCTTGTGCTTTTTTTTCGAGTTCCATACATTAGGGCGATAATATTGTAGTATTTTTTTTTTTCTTAAATACTCAAATATAAGTTAAAATAAATTTTGGTATTCTATTGTTGTCATAAGTCTCTTTAATTCGTATTTAAAAATCCAAAATATTGTAGTTCATTTTTGACCAACACATTTGTTTCGACTTAGTAGAAATTCCTTATTTTTTATGAGAAATATTTGAAGGTGCTGCAACTATTTGTGCATCTGGAAAGACTTAGAGACTGATGTGCATCATCAGTCCATATGAAAAAAAAAAAAAATAAAAAAATTTTAAGGAGCAATACGTGCAAAAAACTCAAAGACCCGGATATTTAAATAAAGGTCAGAAGCATTGGTATTCACCTGGAATTTTTTTTTCGACTGTTGTATATGTTTGTGCCAAAAAAATCATTGGCTTTTTTTTTTTTTTAAGAGATTATCTAAAAAATTCTAATCCCGGCTAATAGCGCCACCGGTTAATCCATATGCTGCACTGACCAGTTTAGCTGAATGTCTTGTCAAATTTTTTAAGGTTTTATATTTTCAAAAATTTCCGACGGCTATGTAAAACTTTTAGTTTACTTTAATCTATCTTATTTTAACAAAACGAAGCAGAAATTAATTTTTTAAATTTATTAAGTTTGTCGGTAGTTTATCAAAGAACTAAATATATACCAAATATAGACGTAATATTGAGCAGAATCAGAAAGAAAAAGGAAAAAAAAAATAAAATTTCGATAGCAAATTAAGCCGGAAATGAAGTGATGGCTGTGTGCATTTATAATATATATATATGTGCAGAAAAATACATGGTCGATATTAATGACATCAAAGACAGGCGACAACGGATATGTATGAACCCTCGTAATATATTTCTTCATCTTACTCGTTCTTGGGAATGGTCCATCAAAGAGCTGTGAATGGATAAATGTAAGCAGTCGTTTAGTGAGAACTTATTGCTAATTTTAATTACCGCACCTGATTTTAAGAAGAAAAAAAAACGTTTTTAAAATAATAAACAAGACATTTTTTGACCTTCGATATATCGTAAATAATTGTCAAAAAAAAAAAAAAAATAGCTTCTCTAAAGTATTTAAAAAAAAACCAAGAAATAATAACTGGACACATGTTATATATCCATATCTAAAATAATCATCTGACGCACAAAAAAACACTCGTAATATGTATTTTATATATTTTTATTTGATTTGACGCCACACGCTCCGTCGCTTTACTGCATCAATTTTACAGCACTTTTTATTAGTATACATATGAAAAAAAGGAATTTGAAAAATAAATAATTAACAGGTAATAAAAAATATATAATTAATCATCATTGATTTGAGATTTCATTATTTTTTATTTCATTTTTCAACCCTTTGAAGAATTTTTGGTAGTAAAAGTTTTCGTGCTCGCCTGGAAATATTTCCCGAATTTCCCTATTAATTGCAAGAAAACGCGTTCAGTTGGTAATCGTTTTTATGTTTATTAGTCAATAATTTTAGCTAATGATTCCGTAATCGAGCTCAAGAAAAAAGAACCCATTGATTTCTTAATTTTTTACTTGGAGCTTTAGCTCATTTTTTTGAGGGACCACACATACATTATTGAAATAATTTTTGTCATATTGTGGATCCCTCTTTTGAACTAATTTCATATTTCATCAAGTTTTTTATCCTTGTTTTTTATTACTTCTCATTAATTATATTTAAAAATAATAATAAAAAAAATTTCGGAAGGAAACACACCTAACGAGATTTTGAAAAAAATACTTGTGATGGTAGACGGCATGGCACCATCATATCCAACTACATATCCTGTAGCATATAATATATTTAGAAAGAAAAAAAAAAAAGCCAGAAAAATAATAAAAAAAGACGGAAGAGAATTGTCTCCGTCGCTTAGTAATAAGGAAGTTGCCTGCTGTTTAGAAAAATATTGAGCTGCTAAATATCGTTGATAGAGCAATATGCCTGAGAAAACAGTTTTCGTTTTTTTTTTTTTTTGTTATTTTCTTTTGGACTACTGTTTCTATACTATTTTCTATTCTTTTCCTTATGAAATATAGTGTATATATATTTTTAAAAAATACTTGAAGCTTAAGTCTGCAGACTGCTTGTCACCATCAAATAATTTAATTTCTATTTACACATATTTATCAGTGGATTATCAATTAAATTTTAATACTATATTACTATTATATTGAATTAGAAAAATATAATTTTTTTTTAATTCAATAAATTTAATACGCATGTATACATAGTTGATTGAATGATAATTTTTTTTTATTATTTTTTTTATCTGTCTATCCAACTGTCTGTTTCTTTGGTTTATATATATATATTAACGAAAAATATAAAGCATACTAAGCGAGCTTAATAGAGCTGTCAAGTGAGTCTTGGTGAACACCCCTTATCTCCTCCCCTTGACACCTTTTTTCTTCCTCCTTATTGAATTGTTATTGTTAGGCCTGCACACTACCAGGACGACGACGCATTTCTTGCGCACGCGGTAGCCATGTTCCTGTCAGTTTTAACTGGTTGCCAACCCGTATATAATACATACATATATATATGTATACGCGTACATGATATTCCAGTATATACTGTGTTTCAATGTGTGCAAAATACACCACCCTCTTTATCATTTTCCATTGCAAATACGCACGCGCTATATTTACATTATATCACAAATTGCCCCAGGTTCTCGTTAAGGAGGCGCACATGAAGAGCTATGGTCGACAATTTGAGGGATGAAGAAGTGGCTAAGATAAATATAGCCAGGGGCATTTTATTCGTAATTAAATAAACTACCATTGTAGCCTACTTTTATTATATATTTTTGTTTTTTTTTTTTCTTCAATTTAATTATGTTTTTTTTTTTTTTTTTGGATTGAGAAATTGTGTTTTAGAAAAATTAATAAAATTGCGAATTAGAACTATATATAGTAAGGCTCTTAAAAATATAAAAAGCTTAAAAATAAATTTTTTATTTTTTTTGTTTTTTATATTTGTGAATGGAATTCCATATGCGTCAACTCAATTATAAGGTCATGGAATTTGGTTTTTTTTTTTTTTTTTTTTNTATATAATAAAACGATAATGTGCGAAACTCAAACAAAAAAAAATAAAAAAGTATAATATTATTTTTGCATCGCTTTCTGGGGTATAGTTAATTAAACATAAATTAATTAATTAAAAAAAAAAAAAAAAAAAAAAAAAAAAGGACAGTAACATTTTCTGTTCGTAAAGATTATCCTATTGAAAATCTGACCCATCAGAAGTGCCAACTTTTATTGTCATATCCGGAAAATACAACGTGTCTATAGTAATCCCGGTCAAGGCCAGCTCTACCACGAAGCTCAAGAAAATCTTCTGGAATTATATGAGTAAAATATTTCCTTCCGGTTGAGTATTAAATGCAAAAAAAAAATAAGCAGGAAATTTTTAAACATTTTTTTTTAGCAACTTTGCCAGTAATATAGTAAAATTATCATTGAGATTATTATTTACATTATGAAAAAAAATTAATGAAATTATATTAAGATGATATTTACAAGGAAGTCTTTGTGCTTTATTTGTTAATTTTTAATGTATGTTAACTTTCATTTTATCCACTTGTGGATGATGTTAAAAATGACATATATATATTCAATCAGTGTATACACCAATGGATCTACTTGTCAGTCACTAACAGTATATTTAACGACCTCTTTTTATTCTTTTGACAGTAGTTTAAACATGGACAATTAATCATCTGTGCGGATAACTGTATATATAGCTTTAGAAATATTTTGATCTCAAGAAATATAACTGCATGTTTAAACGATATATATATTTACAATATCATTTCTCGACTAGTCAAGTGTATATATAAATTTTTTTTTAATTCTTATTTTCAATAATCATCTAAATTAATATACAAATTTAAATTATTTTTAATTACTTGATATGAATGTTTTTTTTAAAATATTTATCTATTTATTTGTTTGTTTGTTTGTTTGTTTGTATAACTAATTTAACATGATTGTTGTTTGGTATTTTGAATCTCAGCGGGTGGATCTATAAAGTAAAAATAAAAAAAAAAACTCTTTATTGATAAAAAATTATACCTAAAAGAAATAAAAAAAAAATATATATATATATATTCTTTTTGTCTTTGCCGCATTGGACATCCGGTTCCGGTCCTTATCTCTGGTTACACGTGGTGCAACCATTGTGGCACACATGTTGACATCAACCCCCAAGACGACCAAAAACTACCTAAACCAGTAAAATCTTTATATAGGGCAACTGTATATAGTCAAATTCCACAATGAAAAATCTTTTGAAAAATAATTTTTATTTTTATCAGACCTGACCGGTTAATATTTTCTTTCTTTTCTATATATAATACACGTGGAAAATTTTTATAAAAATATTTAATGACAATTCAATATTCTATATGACTCCTAAAAATCAGTATGTTTTTTTAATATTTTGAAAAGGATCATATAAAAAATATTATATAGACACATTTCAAGTAAAAATTTTTACAACTTGACGTGAAATAAAAGAGCAAATAATTTTATGTCACGTTTTTATGTGAAAAAAAAAAAAAATGTTTCTATTGTCATTACTAGCGTTAAATAGGATTATATTAAGCTGTTTTACTGCTAAAGAATAGAGTCAAATCGAAGAGCTAGGTTATGTTTTGGTAAGCAAACTGCGTGAGTTCTACATTTATACGAATGTGATCTATAGCAAAGTATTGTAAAAAAGCAAAGTGTTAAAACTCAAATAAAGTTGACAGGTGAATGAATACGTGCCTCATATTCTGACTGGGTTGAAAAAAGAAAAATTTTCATTTTTTTTTTTAAATTCTTTTTCTTTCTTTTGCTTATACTTTATATGTCAGGTTTCCATTTTTTTTTTTGAACCTGTATATTGTGAAGGGGATCCAGGAAATTGATCCAACAAAGTATATAGAAATCATTCAATGATAATTAGATGATTTTTTAAAAATATATTAGCAATTTAAATTTGAAGGGAATGAAATATATGATTTTAAAAATGCTCATCATGGCATATTGGCTCAGATGGTTGGATCCAAAAGTGTGACACAGCATTTTAGTATATATGGAGTGTCTGCGTGGGTTTTTTTTNTTTTTTTTTTTTTTTTTTTTTTACTCATCATACATATATCATTGTGGAATTTTTAAAATTTTTAATATAATTTATTCATATGCGTATAAAAATAAGAAAAATCGGCAAATCAAATATAAGCAAGTTTAAATATGAGTAAGATACCTTTTGTTATTTTTTTTATGAATTTTTATATATTTTCACGTCCGGTTCAGGTTTATATTGTGTGTTTCATCAGTAAATTCTTGAATGACATAAGATATTTTTTTGTTATTTCTTTAAACTTTTGATTAAATATTTGAGGATGCTGCTGTTAGATGAAGAGTCATTTTAGGATATATCTTTTTGACCTGATCATATTTATATCCCTCTTCAAGGCAAGATGAGCTCCCTTGAAATTTTAACTTCCAGACTGCTTGGCGACTATGAATAAATTTTTTTATTCTTTAAACTTAAAAAACATATGAAAACGATAAAATATATATGTATACAGGAAAACATAGAGAATTTTTTTTGTGTGTGAGGTCGGACATTTGTTATATATATTAAAGTTTTTCCGGTCTCAAAATACTTGTATATATAGTCAAGCTATTTATTGGTTCACTGATTTATAACTTGCCCACGTGTTGTCATTGAATTTCTTTGTCATTGGATCTCTACCACAAAAATTACAAATTTTTAAAAAAAAAAAGAAAAACAAATTTTAGAAATCTGATAAATATGTATATATCCAAACTACCCCTAATATTTTTTGCAGTATATACAAAATTAATTTCATTCATTAGAGATAAATAATAATTGAAAAAAAATAAAATAAAATTATTAGCGTTTAGATTAATTGATTAATATATTGTTGAAATATAAAATCAAAATTTTATTATTTATTTTTTAAATCAATCACATATAAATCATCGAGTTTTTTTACTTTTTATTTTTCTAAAAATTAATAAATTAGTAAAGGCGTGGCACAGTAATAAAAATTTGTTCATGTTAAAAAATAATAATAATAAATAATATATAAAAGTAGCCAACGGATGACGGGAAACATTAATATGCCGGTACTACCCCCAAATACAACATCCCCTTGAGAATAACAAGGGTATATAGAAAGTCGAGAAAGGTGAAGTATGTGGAACGGATAAATACACCCCTCAAAATTTTTACACATATATATAATAAATGTATTAATGTATGAGTCAAATTGTGGATGAGACCTGTCGACGAACGAAAGCAGAAAAAAAAATATTGTTAACGCCCACATGTATATAGAGAAAAAAAAAAAAAAATTCCAGTCAAAAAAAAAAATTATGTTTTTTTGTCACTATGTCTCGACAACGTGTCAACGTATATTGACCGATTGGGCGGAGATATTTTTTAAATTTTAATATTTAAAAAAAAAAAAAAGTCACGCGCAAAAGTCGAAACTAAATGACTTCCTGATTGATCGGTAATATTCGTGACAATTTCGATGAGATAATTTTATTTTTTAACGCATGTATAAATAAAATTTTAAAAATTATATATTGCTGTAAAATAAAATTTTTTTTTGCATATATATATATAAAAGAAAATTTTTCTTTTAAAATGATAATTTAATATTTTAACATGAGAATTGAAAAATTGAAATTTTCTCATTTTTTAAAATTTCATTTATACAGTAGATTTTACGCCCATGCAATTTCAGCTTAATTTACTCTTTCACGCTTTAAGTTTGTTATTTTATTTTATTTTTTTTTTATTTTTGCACACCCGTGATAAAACAGTTGAATGCTCGAGTGAAGATACGACACACACGCACCGACTGTCATTCCTCCTTGAGGTTTTTTACCATTTTTTTTTTTTTTTTCAAAAACTTTTTATCTACGTGTTGTTTTATTTATATATATATAATGATTTTTTTTTTAATTTTATTTTTTTGACACTCTCACGACGGGTCCTCTTTTGCCTCGACAAGCTCCATTACCCACATTACTTTGATATTTCGCAGACTCATCCAATGGGACGTGAGGATTTATCCTTTTTTCAAAAATTTAAAAATTCAAAAATAACTATTGCCTCATTAATAATAAATTATAGCATTTTATTAAAAACTATCTATTTAGATATATTACTTCTTCTTTTTTCATCATCTGTCATATGATCTTTGAGAAAAAAAATAAATTCTTTTTCATTGAATGAATTCATGGTTTACCTGTTAATACACGTGGTCAAAGAAAAAAAAAATCTGGTGATTCAATGATGACACAGTAGATTTATTTTATATATATATATTTTTTTTTTTTTTGAGTACAAGATATGAATGAAATAATTNTTTTTTTTTAATTTCTTCATATCATTTGTTGTGACGTTGTTGAATGATGGAGTGGACCCTAAAGCCCGTGAAATCAGTTTCAATTGTGATACACGTAATATATTCGTCTTCATCATCAACAAAATAAATAAATCAAAAATAAAAAAAGAAATTCAATTCTTAAGAAAATTATACAACTCTTGTTTTCTTTATATATTTATTTATTTTATTTTTCTTCAAACTGTTTTTTATGGAGTAAAATACTCGGCAGGTATTTTAAATATATATTTTCTGATGAATGATATATATATAAATGTCAAATTTCAATGCGATGAATATTTTAAAATCCATGTGTTGAGTTTAAATATATATAAATATTAATACATGTACAGTGGCAAAATCAGTGGCAATGACCAGGATGATAATGATGATGATGATGTTGATGATGATGCCAAGGCGATGGTCACGACACCGTAAATTAAATCAACATTGTACCCTGCCAGCATCAACAATATTATTGTGGTACTGAGACAGATTGGGTCATGCACCTTGTTGAATTTTAACTTGGCTCATCAACTCATTTTTTTCATCATCATCATCATGTCAAGTGTGTATCATGCATATTATCAGTCTCAACAAATATATATATATTTAAACAATTTTTTTTTTAATGTAAAATTGTTGATGATGTATTTTATATATAAACAAGTATAAATCTTTTTTTTTTTTTTTTATCTCACAAAATATTTTATAAACATATATGTAATTCGAGGGGGTTGAACACCCTAAAATTAGCCCTGAAGGCAAAATGACACGTTTATTCACGCAACCACACGCGGCTATATAGAAAAAAAAATGCTTACATTATCATCTATAATTTTATAAACAACTACCGCCCTCGCGTATCATTCACTCATTTATATGTATATTAAAACGATAACCATACACGCACATATTTTTAAAAACCATGAGAAAAGAATCTAAAAATTTTTTTAAATGAGAATAAAAAATAACTACATTGCGGGTGGCCAAAATAATTTTAAATGACATGTTTATACTCGTCATTCATTGATAAAACTATATATCTTAATGTTTATATATACGTGTGTGTTAAACAAATTTTTTTTTTTTTTTTTTTATATATATTTTTACTATGTATAAAAGCTAGTTCAAAAATACTTTTAAGTTGAAACTGTCCTTGAATATAATTTTAAAAAATATCTATATAACTTGAGCTTTTTATTTTTTATTATTAAAAAAAATAAATAAATTGATATTTAGATATTAAAACATAAATATATATAAATAAATAAATCATAAAAAATTAATGTCAAGTATAGGTCATGGTTTATTGATATGATGAATTGATTTAATATATTTTTGTATAAGCTTTTGTTGATTTTATCTAAAAATCTGTTGCGCAACTGGTAAAAAATCTAAATTTTTTTAAGATCTCATAAAGATTTCTCCTAAATCGTGTTTGTGAGGCGGATAGAGATTTTTCAGAGACAAATTAAAAAAGAATCGGAGAAAAAGTATAGATGATAAAAAAATTTCTCAGTGACAGAACAGATAAAAAAAACGTATAGTCAGACTTAAGGTCGGAGTCGGAGTCGGAGTCGGACTTGAGGTCGGAGTTAGAACTGGTGCAAGTAGATATTGTTGAATTTTAAAATTCGAGTGTTTACTTATTTAATTATGTTATTATTGAATTAAAAGAATTTATTCACACATATTTAGGTCAATCTTAGAATCCATATTTCAAAAAAAAAAACGTAGAGTCGGATTTAAGGTCGGAGTCGAACTTAAGGTCAGAGTTAGAGCTAGTGCAAGTCAGAGTTGCCAGACTTGGCCCCTTGAGGCCAAATTGGCCCCGTAAACGGAAAACGTAAACGGAAAACGTAAAAGGAAAACGTAAACGGAAAACGTAAACGGAAAACGTAAAAGGAAAACGTAAAAGGAAAACGTAAACGGAAAACGTAAAAGGAAAACGTAAACGGAAAACGTAAACGGAAAACGTAAAAGGAAAACGTAAACGGAAAACGTAAACGGAAAACGTAAAAGGAAAACGTAAACGGAAAACGTAAACGGAAAACGTAAAAGGAAAACGTAAACGGAAAACGTAAACGGAAAACGTAAAAGGAAAACGTAAACGGAAAACGTAAACGGAAAACGTAAAAGGAAAACGTAAACGGAAAACGTAAACGGAAAACGTAAAAGGAAAACGTAAACGGAAAACGTAAACGGAAAACGTAAAAGGAAAACGTAAACGGAAAACGTAAACGGAAAACGTAAAAGGAAAACGTAAACGGAAAACGTAAACGGAAAACGTAAAAGGAAAACGTAAACGGAAAACGTAAACGGAAAACGTAAAAGGAAAACGTAAACGGAAAACGTAAACGGAAAACGTAAAAGGAAAATGTAAACGGAAAACGTAAACGGAAAACGTAAAAGGAAAACGTAAAAGGAAAACGCAAAAGGAAAACGTAAACGGAAAACGTAAACGGAAAAATGATATGTTAATTAATAGATGATATAAAAATAACAAAAAATAATAAAAAATTTTTCTCTTATAATGTGATTTACATGTTTTTTCATAATAAAAATGAATTTAAATCTGGCCCTGTGGTTGGCGCTTTGACCACTCAAAAATGGCCCCCATTTGGCCCCTTAGTACCACGTCCGTGGCGCTTTACTCTCCCAAGCATCTGGCAACTCTGGTGCAAGTGGATACCGTTTAATTTTGAAATTCAAGTGTTTATCTATTTAATTGTGTTATTATTAAATTAAAAGAATTTATTTACACATATTTAGGTGAATCTTGGAATCCATATTTAATAAAAAAACGTAGAGTCCGACTTAAGGTCAGAGTCGGAGTCGGAGTCGGACTTGAGGTCGGAGTTAGAGCTGGTGCAAGTAGATACTGTTGAATTTTAAAATTTAGGTGTTTATCTATTTAATTGTGTTATTATTGAATTAAAAGACTTTATTTACACATATTTAGATCAATCTCAGAATCCTTTTTTTAAAAAAAAACGTAGAGTCGGATTTAAGGTCGGAGTCGGACTTAAGGTCAGAGTTGGAGCTGGTGCAAGTAGATATTGTTGAATTTTAAAATTTAAATGTTTACTTATTTCATTGTGTTATTATTGAATTAAAAAAATTTATTTACACATATTTAGGTCAATCTTAGAATCCATATTTAAAAAAAAAACGTTGAGTCGGAGTTGGTGCAGGTAGATATTTATTGAGAAAAAAGTTCAAAAAGTTATTCGTTGTTAACTTGTTCAATTTATCTCTAATTCGTCTCTAATTTTTTTTCAATTATTCTTCAATTTGTCTCTGAAAAATCTCTATCCGTCTCACAAACGAGATTTAGAAGAGATCTCTATGAGATCTCAAAAAGACTTAATTATTTTACGTATGTATTTTTAAATGCCATTTGAAAATACATAAAATTCTTCTTGGCTTATTAAATTTATATTTTCATAAAAATCTCTTGAAATTTGTTTAGTGTCTAAATCGTTGATAATTCTTTTTTCTATTATCTTGTAAATTTTTGAGACAATTGTTCTTTGCATTAAATTGCTAGAAAAAAAATAAGAAATTTAAAAATCGAAATAGTGCATATATATTTTTTAAATTTTCGTTTCTAACTTTATATACAGAATAGACAAAGTGGCGTTATGATGAGTTTAAAATAATCGTCATTATATGTTGTGTTGTACTTTTGCATATGCTAATGATCATTTGCATGATGATTGACAAAATATTTTAACTTTGTTGTATATATGTACACAAGAGACATACTTATGACGATATAGATAGATTTTGGCTGGCTAAGTATCACATTTTGTTTTTTTTTTTTTTATTATTATTTCTCTCAAGTTGTGTCAGTGCATATTTTTTTTTTTTGGGTTTTTTTATTAAATGCACTTTGTATATATGCATATATATGTGTGTATACAATTTATGGTGCACACATATGCTGGGTATTTAAATATATATATATAGACTAGATGCAGGTAATGTGTTTACAAGCTGGAAAGAGAAAACTCAGTCTGAGCAACATCAGATTCGGTCTGTTGAAGCCTTTGTTGCGTTTTCTAGCGTAACACCACAGGAGGCATGTACAAACAATGTTATAGTTGTGATGAAAACCAATGTTTAAAAAAAAAAATTCTTGATTTTAACAGAAATGTTTTTTTTTCATTCAACATGAAATGCTTCCAATTGGTTTTGCGACTTTATATATTATTGGAATTTTTCCAGAGAGTCACATCATAACTTAATCGCTCTATAGAGAGCTTATATATATATTTTTTTTTAAATTTATAAATAACTGTTATTATTGTTTGTTTTTTTTTTTACAATAAGAAAAAATTCAAATATATATTAAAAACAATTTTAAAAAAGTAAAAAACAAATTTTAAATAAATTTTTTTAAATTGATATGGGTGGCGCAAGTGGCAACGTTCATGAAGAAATTTCTTAAAAGTACGGAGACTATTTGACAGTTTCTAAGGGAAGTTCTTCGTGTATAGTTAAAATAGTTGAAAAAAAAAAAAACAATAATTATTATTGTTTAATGATTATCATTTATATTCTATTAAATTTTATTTATTTTATTTATTTGCTTTTTTTTATATTTGAAGAATAAAATTCCAAAGTTTTTTTTTTTCTTTTCTTCAAAGCATCAACATTGGTCTCAGATAATTAGATCTTTATATGGATCGTTGAAATACGATGGTGGTATATCAATTTCGAGGATTTTAAAGACCGGTAAACATCCCTATTGTATATTTGAATGTTTTCATGAGTGAATGAGCTTGCCACGCGCATAATGTGCCTCAATAACTGTAGCATATAAACTGAGCATTGAGTGTGTACCATTTTGCTACATCACAATAATAGAATGAAGAAAAAGAAAAAAAAAAAAGATGGGGTGGATTTAACAGACTACTCGTTCGACTGATTTTTCCCCTGTCGCCTGTACAATTGTGTTTTGTATATTGGTGAGGGATATAACGTATTAATTCAAACTATACAAACCAAAGATGAAAATAGAAAAAAAATAAATAAGTCTATATATATATGGGAGACTGACACAATATAATAGTAATATATTAATTTTTTTTTTCTTCTTCTTTTTTCATTCATTTAGGCTTTTTACTGCCAATATATTATAATACAAATTCTTGTGTTTAATCTTAGTGGAATTTTTTAAAATTTATTATAAAAAAAAATGGATTAATTTAGTAAATAATTGCAACAAAAGAAAATGAAAATAATTGAAATTTAAGTCATAAGTTTTAATCAGCCATATAGAATTTTAGAAAAAATTCAATTAAACTATTTTTTTTAATTAAAATTTATAATTTTTATTATTGATATTGTAATTTTTTATTTATATAATTTTTCAATTAAATATATATAAATTAAAAATTAACGATATTTATCTTAATAATTATATAAAAATCAAATAATAAATTAAACCATTATTAGCAACAAAATAAATGATTATCAATATGTCATTAAATGCTAAATTTCATTGGACAAACATTATAATTTTGCCTGGAAGCATTATATGTATACATATATCAAAAATTTTGTTGCTGTATACAATAAACATTGTGTGGGTTGCCAAAGTGTAAATATAATGTTAATATAATTTTATTGTATATATACTTGCAATGTGTTTGTGTGTCGTTGTATATAAATGTATTTATATGTTAACTCATATCCGGTAAATTAAACGTTGACGATTCAATTTCAAAACTATTTGCGAACGGATTCAACGGCAATTTCGCGAATTTAATTGATCAACTGATGGAAGGACAGCACTAACCCGAGGCCATGCTGCAGTCTGACACGTTATTATTGTTATTTGACAAACGCCCATGATCTGCATTTATTTGATGATTTTATCCGAGATTATTATTGACTATAATTATATTTATTTTTATTATTTTTTTTCTTTATACATTTTTATTTAATGATTTAATTTATTTTTTTATTTATATTCAATCAAACCTGATGAAGAATATAAATTTCTTTTCTTTTTTTTTATTGTTCATTTATGAGTTTTATTTAATTAATAATAATAAATAAATATTTTTTGTTTTTTTATTAAAAATTGTGATTATAATTTTAATAAATTTTTGATAGTTGTTTTGTAATTAACAAAAAATATTATTATTATTTTTTGTTTTATTTTTTCAATTTACAAAACAGCCATTTTTACCTTTTTTTTTTTTTTTTT
>MKYW01000039.1:275866-286174 GCA_015776835.1 Aphidius ervi
AAAAAAAAAAAAAAAAAGCTCAATGTTTATTTAACCAAGTCCCCTTAAAACACATTTTCTCTTTATACATTAATTTTGCGGTCACCCATTGAATCCTTATGTGGTGACAATTTTTTAATTCTTATATATATAAGAAAATTTTTTTTTTCTAAGTCATTTAATACCAGCTGTTCATCTTGTCATCTTAATCTCAAATAACAAAAATAATAAAATAAATTATAAAATGATATATATATATCTGTATATCTTAATGCGTGTATTATTTGAAATTAAAAATTACACATAATTATATATCAAAATAATCAGATAAAATGTATTTGTATATATGTATATTTTATATTAAACTGTACAAATTTACACAGGGATTTGTGTGGTCACGAGTAAATATTGAAAAGCTCAATTTTGTTTGCAAAGTATTTTAAAAAGGGGATTGAAGAAACAAGTGTTAAATTCAACTTAACTCGCATGACTTTTTCATATTATTATTATTTAAAAAAAAAACTATATTTTCATCATGAAAATTTTTTTTTTAAACATTGCTTGAAGCAAAAAATAAATAAATCTTTTTAAAAAACTTTTCCATGATCCTAATCCTTGCTTGGATTTATACAAAAAAAAATGCCACAGATTATTTTGCTGCTCAATATATATTGTTAGTTTGAAAATAAAAAATAAAAATAAATAAATAAATTGGCCTTTTTATATGATGAAACCAATGAAACTATAAAAACCCCCCTTGAATTTTATTTAGAGCACGTGTTTCTGGTTTCAGAACAGATGATGTTTATGAGAATCCCACCCTGAGGCAAAATTCCTTTGACCACCCATAAAGGCCCTTAAAAAATAAAAAAAATAAAATAGATAAAATAAATTTAATAGTATAGTAAAAATTGTCAAATAATTATTTAACAATTATTATTATTATTATTATTAAAAAAGAAGCAAAAAAATTTATAAATCATTTGAGTGATATATTAGTATTATTTATATTTTAGAGACAAGATAAATTAAAATATACATGTTTTTAATGATAAAGAAAAATCATATGTATAATTTAAGTAAAAAACTACTTTATAAATGTAAGCAATATCCAATTCTGGATCACATCTGTCTCATATCTTGATTGGTATTATTAAATTGTATATACAAAGTCGTATTGCAAATCTTCTAAGCCACAAAGTTTATACTTTGACGGTATAATCAACGACTCAACTAAGAGCTATATATTTTAACCACAAACAAAAAAAAAAAAAAATTTACCAAAATTCCAATCGTATATACACACATTTCATAAATGCATATATTTATTATTAATTTTTTTTTTTTCTCACCACACTTTTTGTTAATAAATATAATATAAATTTATTAATGATTTTTTTTTTTTTTTTTCAAATTTTTAATAATAACAAAATAAGCTTTACAAGTTTGAAATGAAATAAATTAAACAATTATTATTATTATTATTTTTTATTATTATTATATTATTATTGTATTATTTTATTATAATTTTTGAGACATTTTTCTTTTTTTTTGAAAATGTCTTTTAGATTTTTATATTAAATAGTAAGATGATAATTTTTTTTTTAAATTAATTTTCTCAATACTAATTAATCAGCCTCATCACAAGTGAGACATTTATATTATGCACTTCAATATATAATACATATATAATATCTACAATCTATTTTATTATTTTTTATACTTAATTTTTAATTATTTATATATATATTTTATTTTATTTTTTTTTTTTTTGCAATTTTTTATTTCAATTTTTTTTTTTTCTTTTGTATATATTTTTAACATGGTCATATACATGAGAAAAAAGAAAAAAAGAAAATAATTTTCTATTTTTTATATATATATATGATATATCTATAAGATATGAAGTAATTTTTTTTTATCGCACGGATACCTAACTAACTACAACATCATTTAAATCGAAAATTTATTTAATTAATATTAATTTTATTTCAACTATTCACATTATTTAATTTTTTTAAAATTTTTTAATATTTTTAATCTCATCAAATACTATCAATAAATATATCTCAGCTCTTTTTTACAAATACATTTGCGTCCATATGCTCATGAGTATCTGTTTTTTTAAAAAAAAAAAAAAAATTTCTTCTTTTTTTTATATATATATATCAGTTAAGACAAGAATAATTGTATATTATTTAGGAATGACATATTTAAAATTTCATTTTATTTAATTTAATTCTATTTAATAGAAAAAGAAAAATAAAAAAAAAATTATTAATATATAATTTGTTGTAAAATATTTAGAGGGAAAAATATATTGAATTATTGAGAAAATGACTTTGATTCGTCCTCCCAACTTTTTTTTTTGTATATTGCAATTTTTATTACAGACAATTGGTAAACAAGTGACATGAAAGAATCGTCTTGAATGTTTGCATATCGGTCTCGGTTTACACAGTTGCATCAAAATAATATATATGTTGCGTATATATAAAAGACAGAAAGAAAAAAAAAAAAAAACCCCAAAAAAATTCAATGAGTTTACTTGATAAATGAGAAAATTATTTCTTTCGACTTGACACAAAGCATTCAGGTTTAATTTCTTTTTTTTTTTTTTTTTTTTCGAAATTCTTAGCCCAGGTCAGTGTACTTAAATATACATATTTTTTTGTTAATTTGTACAGTTGTTAGTACATATACACTTGACCTTGATTCAAGTATTTATCAGTGGTTTTTATGTTTTGTTTTTATTTTTATTTTTTATACTGAATAATTATATCTTTAATTCCATTCTTTTGGTATCTCGTCCGGCGAGGTCCACTCTTGTTTTATGTAGACCAAATTTGGCTCATAATTGTGTTGTTGTTGTTGTTGATGATGATGATGATTGCTGCTTATTGTCTCTTCAAGGTTTCGATGAAACCTTGATGACTGATATTCTCAGTACTTGTGTAACGTTATTGGTAAATTACCACTGGTATTGACTGTATTGCAATCTTGATAATAACGATGATAGAGTGGTGGCGACGGCGCTGCACCAGAGGACAAGGGGGTCGGTGGACTCGATCTGTAATCATTAATAAAATAATAATTAATTAACCACTTGTTTGACTGTCAAAAAATGAGAAAGATAAAAAAAAACAAATAAATCATATATACAATATTATACGTCATAAATGCGAATTAATATTTCCGGTTTTTGTAATTGACAAAGTGATAAGAAACATATGAATTGTAAATTACTCAAAAATATAATGACATTAAAAATTTTCAAATTAAATTTACCTATAAATTTGACAATTAGGTGATTGTGTATCTTGATACATAGCTGCATTATCTGGACTTGCTGCTTCTTGATACCATTGTGAATGTCCACCATTGTGATTTCTAACATTTGTATTATAATCAGAATGATCCATAATACTATAACCAGCAGTTGAACTAGGACAATATGTTGAATATAATGTACCAGGAGGACTTGAATTAGCACCACCTCTTGATGGTGTTACATGTCCATAACCAGTTGATGCCATCATTGCAGCAGCAGCAGCAGCAGCAGCGGCCGCCGCTGCAGCTGCAGCTGATGTTGTTGTATTTGTTGTTGTTGTTACTGCTGACATAGCATGTGAATGAGCTGAATGATTTGTAATACCATGTGAATGATGATGTTGTTGTTGTTGTTGTTGATGATGATGATGATGATCTCTATTTGTCATAAGTGAATCAACACTAAAACTTGATGGATCCATACCCATTGTAACATCTGGTATTGATACATCTTGATGTACTTGATGATTTTGATGTGTTACTGATGTATGTCCCGTCGCTTGATGACCAAGATTTGTTTGTATAACACTTGGTGGTGTTGTTGTTGTTGTTGTTGGTGTTGTTGATATTGTTTTATTATTATTATCTTGTATATTTGAATATTTTGACACTGTATTATTTGAATTAGCAGAATTACTATTGACACCATTATTACTATTACTATTACCACCACTTCCACCATTAACTGCACCATTAACTGCACCATTATTATTACTACTTAAACATATTGATTGTTCATTTGTTGTTGGTTCACGTTTTGGTTGTTTACATTCTAAAACACCACTTAATTTTTTTGTTGTATCTGCCAGCAGATTTCCAGTTTTAATATCATCACGTTTATCTGTTATAATACCTTGACGTTTTAATGCATCTTCTTTTTCTTTTAATGCATCTTTTTTTTTAAATCTTCTTCTTCTTCTTAAATATGATCCATTATCAAACATATTATAACTATCTGGATCTAAGGACCAATAACTACCTTTACCTGGTTTTTTATCATCTCTTGGTACTTTAACAAAACATTCATTTAAACTTAAATTATGTCTTATTGAATTTTGCCAACCTTGTTTATTTTCTCTATAATAAGGAAATCTTTCCATGATAAATTGATAAATACCATTTAATGTTATTTTTTTATCTGGTGCATTTTGTATTGCCATTGCAATTAATGCAATATATGAATATGGTGGTTTAACCATATCTTTACCAGGATGATGCATATGTTGTTGACCAATACCAGGTACATGATAACCAGCTGCTGTTGTATAACCACCATAACGATATTGTTCATAATATCCTGGTGCAGCACCAACTCCTGGATATGATGGTGTTCCCATACCAACTGGTACAGCCGACGCATGTCTGTAATATGCATTTTGTGTTTCACCAAAAAATGTATGCATTTTGATTAATTTTTTTTTTTCTTTTATTTAAAATTTATAAAATTTAATTAATTATTTATATATATTCTTCTTTTTTAAATAATATAAAATAAAATATTTTTTTTTTTTTAAATATTCACTATGATATCCATTATTGTCTATTTATCACAATCACAAATTATTATTAATAACACTATAGCACATTTTACAAATAAAAACAAATAATAATATAACTGACATGAATTTATTGATATTATTATAGTAACTAGGATAAAATGTTTTCGTTTTTTTTTTTGTTTCTATTAATTCTTTTGTTTTTTTTTTTTTTGATTAATTTCTCTTGTTTTCAATAAAAATTGCATTAAAGTATGAATTTATATTTACTAGAAGAGAGAGTAAAATTAAAAAAAAAAATATATATGATTACTGATTGTTGAATGATATTATGATACACAACAAGATTCTCGTTTACTCAGTCCCGAGTAAAAACACACTGGGGGCTCGTCACGCTTGTGGCTGAGTGTCGAGGAAGATCTTTTAGTCAGTGGACAGTTGCGCGGGCATAAAATATATATTTTGAGAGATGGTACTGGGACTTTACAACCCTCCTCCAAAAGCATTGATATTGTGACCGGATAAACTTACTATACAGGGAAGATATTTGGGAAAAAAAAAAAAAAAATACAAAAAAAGTATTTTACTTTTTTTTTTTCAAATTTTTCAAATAATAATAATCATTGTACCGCCTTTATTTAAGTGGGAGAGTAAAATTGGATTGGTTGTTGAATTGTGAATGTTAACGCCCATCAATATGATAGACGAATCATAAAGTAGATAGTTCCAGTTGCCCGGGAATTACCCGGTGAAATTTTATATATACCAACCCATCAGACAAAACTTCAACCAGGGAAAATGAGAACAATCTATGGAACAACTAACTCTGCAAGCTTTTCAGCATGTTCTATGGTTGAAGTTTGTTTGATAAAAAAAAAAAAAATGATAAAAAGCTGAAAATTTTTCGAAAATTGATTTTATGATATATTATTATTGAAACACTGATTAACTTTAAATTTCTTTGAAATAAATGGAAAATTATATTATTAAATTGTTTGGGATATAAAGAAAAAAGTGTTGAATAAAGTGCGAAATATTAATGCGGTTTTGATAGAGTGCCAGGATGACGAATAAAGAGCCTTTTTATACTCGAGGGATTCAATTTTAGTCTTTGTTTTTCCAAGGGTTCGAATCTTGGAAAAACACTTGAGGGACACCTCATTCGCACTCTCAACCCCTCAGGGGCATATTCCTATATATGTTTTTTTTTTTTTATGCAATGTGATGATATTACTCTTGGATTCGCCATTTTGATGTTTTTATATTTATCAAAATCTTTTTATCAATGAATAATAATTTTGTAACTTTGCTTGGTTTTATATATAATAGTTTTATATATTTATTTTAAAATTAATTCACAAAACTTTTGTTAATTATTTTCTGTATAGAGAGCATATATCTATTTTGTATTTTTATCATTTTTTAAAATCATAATTAAAACAGACATGTAAAGTGTGTTGTGAATTAATTTTCTGACCAAAAATTAACGTGCTTCTCACTTCACTTGGTAGTTATGGTCTACCCTGCACAAATATGCAAGATGACCCTTTTCTAATTTCGATTAAAACTTTTAACTTAGTTGAAAGACAGTTCAAATTTTAAGAAATGAAAGCTGTCAGATTTTTTCTAAATTTGATATACATATAAGTAAAAAGTTTTGTGAGCTTAAAAATAGACAACTATTGATGCTCATATAAATTATAATTTATCAAATTTTGCACTATTAAAATTTTATCAAATTTTGACAGTTTTAAATATATCCTATATATAATTTTATTCCTTGAAATGATATATTATTTTTTTAAATATAAATATAGGAAATATATAGTTACGCGTCGGTTAAACAAGCGACTTTGCAAATAAACTTCCGTTCAGCCAAGTAGACCTTTTTCTTACCACTGACTATACAATATATAGTTACCAAAACCATACAATTTAGTGTTATGTTTATCCGTATATACACGTATACTAAAACCAGACGAATTGAAAACAAACATACTTCTGGTAGAATCATTTTTCTGAAGTATGATTAGACCACTCTAAAAATTCAACTAACGCATTGATCTCCCTTTTTATCTTTTTAAAAAGCTCATTCACATAAGGAAAATAAAATAAAATAAAAAAAAAAAAACCAACAACAACAACTATATATAAAAAAAATAGTAAAATTAGATTTTTTTTTAAAATTAAATTATTTATATTTCAGTCATGTAACATTCACGTGTTTAAGAATAAAATAATAAATTGCAAAAGAGACATTAAATAAATATATATATGTATACAATAAAATATAAAAATAATAAACAAAATAATATTATCAACATGCGATATAAAAAATATTCAAGTATATTTTTTGATCATGACTGTATAAACAATAACAATAAATATATTTTGTAAATATATATACATAAATGTTATAAACTTATATACACTAAATTTATCAAAAACAATTTAAAGCATATATACATATTAATTTTTGATTTTTCAAAATGTTGTATATACATTTCAATATATAGCAGAAAAAAATTAAATTTGCAATATTATATAAACATGTTGAATTGAATTGAGTTTATTATTTTTAAAATATAAAATATGTATCTTTTATTTGAGATTACAATTTACTGGACGGTATCTAATGCATCTAACAGTTATATGCATAAATTTGTGTATGTGTATTTATTATATTTGTATATATATAAACGCAGTTAAATCATCTCAATTCAAAGACACGAGCCAGGCGTAGAAAAACCATCACACTAAAATATATTCATAAAATAAAAAAACATAGATATATTTATTTGTAATTTTTATTCCAGAAAATTTTTAAAACACCCAGATGTTGTATGTCAATTCCTAGATTTTATTATCAGCTAATTTTTAGAAATATATATTTGAGAAAAAAAAAGATAAAATTATTTAAAATTTCACGGTTTTCAAAAAAAAAAANACAAATTTTTTTTTTTTTTTTAAACAAACTAGACTTGAAAAAAAAAAAATTTCAATATATAACCCATGTTAGCAATATGTTAGTTTTCTATTATTTTTTCAAATGAAAAATATATTGTCTTTTAAATAGTAGTTTTTTTTTTAATTTCTATCCAAATTTTTCTTCTGTATATTTTATAAAAAAATTATAACGAAATTATATATACAGAGAAATTTCGAAAATTAGACTAGCTATAGAAATCTTTTGTTAATCTATTTCTTTTATCGAAAAAAAAAATCCTTCAAGACAAGATAAAAAAGTTAAAAAAGAATTATCATGTTTGATAAAAACTTCATCATATAATATCTTTGTTTAAAATTATCTTTTTCTAATTTGAAAAAAAAAAAAAAAAAAAAAACAACAAAAAAGACCATATATATAGAGATAAATATATATATTTTAATATGAAAAGATGGAATTATATTTGCTTGTTGAAATATAGCTGTATAACGCAGATGAGGAATTAAATGTATGGTATATATATACCGCATATATAAGCATATAACAATGTGCAATGCCGCCAGGCAATTTCACGCGACAAGTACTGTGATCAGCATATCAATGGACCAACTAGGATTATCTGGCTACATAGTAGTGATACTCGGCGGTTGGCGCGACTAGATAGGGTTGTGCATTTCATTGCGACATATTGTGTATCACAAATTTACCCCTACCTTCTATTGTCAAAAATTTCATGGTCCCTTAAATTCAATATATAATACAATATCACAATATATTTTTATATAAAAAATATATTTTCATCATTAAAAATAAATATTTTATATAAAATTGAAAATAGAAAAATATATAATTATAAATATATATTTTCCATTAAAGAAAAAAAACATATATATAATTTAAAAAATTAAATTTTTAATATTTTTAAATGATCAATAAATATTTTGACATTTTTATTCTATAATTTAATATTTATTGAAAATATTATTTATTAGTATTAATTTTATTTAAAAAAAAATAAATAAATAAACCATAAACACATGTTATTAAAATTATATATTGATTTTTTAATGCAAAATATTATTTATTATGATATATAATAATTTTTTTTCATTGTTATTGTTTATATATTTATATTTTTTTGTTTTTTATATATATATAATAATAATATAATAATTGGAAGCAAGTTTAAAAAAAAAATAAATATTTATATGATAAATAATATATATATATATATTTTAAAAAGAAAAAAAATTTTAATTTTTTGTTTATACGGTGTTAATTTAAATTATTGTTAATCGACAATTCATCTTAGTTTAAAGAAATAATATTATTGTGTGTACGTAAGTATATAGGCAGTTGGTGGTAATGCTGACCTTGCACTTGAGGATAAAAACAAAAATTTATATATAAAAACAAACAGATATATATATTAAAAGTGTTTAAAAAATGAAAAAATACAATTTTTATATACATATACACATATTGATACAGTAGTAGTATAAAGATGACGTAAAAAAAAAAAAAAAAAAANAAAAAAAAAAAAAAAAAAAAATATTTGCACCTGTTTACATGTGGCGTATGTGCGTTTCTTTTTATTTGTAAAAAATTTTTTTATTATTTATCATATCAATTATTTTGATTAAAGCACACTGGTGTTTATAAATTTATCAACAATAATATTATCAATAACAAATGATAAGCGCCAGACCTATGTCTCAAATTAATACATAAACTTTTTATTTATGCATTTTTTTTTTTAATTATTATTATTTATAATTATTTTTTAAATTATAAATAAAATAATAATAATAATAATAATAATAATAATAATAATAATAATAATAATAATAATATTTATAAAAATACATGTATAGCCATACGTTACAGTTGGAAATTTTCATCTTTGCTATATTTATAAATATTCTTGCAACCCTTTTTAAGTTTATTTTTTTAGTAAGGCAATCGTTCACATTTTCTTCCTCATTGTGTCTTAAAAATAACAAATCATATGTCACTTTAACTGCAAGAGTATTTTATCTTGTAATGAATAAATTCATTGAATTATTATATTTTGTTAAAAAATATAGTAAAAAACAATTTAAATATTATTAACAAGTATATACTATTATTAATTTTTCATTTAATCAGAGCTGTAGATAATATATATATATTTTTAAATGTATTATGTGATAATGATGGTATATATTAAATGAAGAAGCCCACCAGAGGTGAAACCTGATGTTAAGCTAATTTTTACTGTTTTGTTAACAAGCATTTAAGGTTTGTCTTGGCCATTACTCCATGTCTTTTTAGACAACCGATCTGTGTTTAAATCATCCGACACGGTGGTGACTTTAAATATCCCTCCTTGATGTTTTCTCATGTTCTTCCCTAATATATATATATATTTATCTTGATCATTAACTTGTAATAAATTATTAATATATATAAAATCTTTTAAAAAAAATTATACAATAATTATATATAACAATTAACAACATAAATTCAAATATATATTTAAAAAAAAAAAGAATCATTTCTTTTTTTTTTTTTTTT
>MKYW01000039.1:291212-305989 GCA_015776835.1 Aphidius ervi
GACATTCTCCACTGCGATGATGACAACTAAAAAGATTGATGAGATGTATTTACCATTACTAACCAGCATGCATATCTCGTGACCTCCCATATATGTATATTTATATTTTTTCAAATAAGATATATCAATCAAAATAATATTTTTTATTATATTATTTTTTTTTGACAAATTATTTAAATTCTTTCACGTCGTCAGATATTATTTTTAACAAAATATATATAAAAAAAATGAGACAAAATATATAGATGTTTTTATAAGAAAATATATATAAAATTTCATATAGATATATAGATATATTAAATTATTTTGAGGTATTATACGTGGTTGTGTTAAGCCACAAAACCAGCCTCTTGGGGCTTTCGCGCCCCGATGAAGAAACCGAGGTTATTCCTGGTTGAACAAACACTGGAATGGGTCGCGTGCGCCTCCCACATATTTATAGATTTTATATCTCTTTGACTCGACACGTTGGCGCATTTTTATACTGATGGTATAATTCTTTATTTTCATAGTTTAATTTTTTTCTGTCTATATATTTTTTTTTATATATTTCCTCTATAACGAATGAATAATACTTAGAATATACCAATGCCAAAAAGCTAAAATATAAAAGTTATATTGACAATTATTTTTAGAAAATTTATTCAATATTGATTAACATGTAATTTTTGCAAAAAAAAAAAAATTATAATAACAATTTTAAAAACTCGAGTACTATAACAATAAATTTCGAAAAAAAAAAAAAAAAATTGAATGACAGAGGCACGACAGTCGAATTGAATCAGCCAATTGTTCGATCGTCGAACGGTTCAGTCTGTTATTTTTATAATTCAACGAGTCCACTTTGGATCTCTCTTTTTTATTATTATTTTTTTTTTTTTCTGTTACAAAATCCTCCGTCATTTGCGCGCCTTTTCGCCCTATACACATATACAAATAATACACGCAGACATAGACACAAAAAAAAAAGGAAAAAAAAAAAACACATACAATGGTATATATCTCGTTGAAACGGCAACATCAGCAACATCAGCAGCAGCAGCAGCAGTAAAAGCGAGAATGAACGACCATCCAGGATGAGGAGTGTTGTTTTTATTGGCCCACGTTTAGGTAGCATGTATAGCCCACCAAAGAACGGGGTGTGTTGTTTCATCCCCCTGAAAAAAAAATGAAAAAAAATTCTCTTTTCGTCTCATCCATTCTTTCTGCACCCTCCATCATTCACAATATCTATCTCACTTTAACTCATTTATATACTAAAAATTTTTTGATATATAAAGATTTCTTACGCAGCAACGCTTTCAGTACTTGTCAGTATTTCTCCATCAGCAATGCTTGACAATATATATTATTTCAGCACTAAAATTTACTATCTCACTTTTTATTCACTTTGCGAATATCAATGTGAATGACAATGTCGACTATATATATATATATATGTACAATACAACACACCAACGCGCGTTATGTAAACAAAATTTTCAGGTCTTTTCATATATATTTCTAAAAGTTATTATTCTTATATAGATTTTCATCAAGTTATTTTTCACTTGACACATTGTCGCGATGAACAATAACTGTCATGAAAAAAAGGACAAAAAAAATATATATAACGAAATGAAAACATTTTAACTCTTATTTGAATTATTTATATATGTATTCCAAGTAATTTTGATTAAAAAAAGAAAAAAAAATATTCATATTGATATTATATGAGTGTGATATTATGAAGGTTGATTATGATTAAATAAATTTTGATTTTTGATAAAAAATTTGTTGATGCGTATAGATTGATGAGAATTTATTTTAAAAATTTTCTTTAAGTGTGTTTAATATTTCTTTTAAAAAACACTATTTTAATAAATTATTTTTTTGTTTTTCTAATTTAAATTTAAAAGTTAAATTTAAAATTAATGATTACTAAAAATTGGCTGCTCATTATTAGTAGTATAAAGTATCAAATATCTTCCGGGTGTTGGTTTGTACATATATATATTATCGTTGATTCTTTGTGTCTAAAATATATACCCTCTAATTCTGCAGCACAGTGTATAGCATCTGTAATAACAACTGCTAAAGTATTTTTATTTTTTTCGCCGCATTGTAAAATACAATGTACCTATATGTGTGTACGCAGTATTAAATTGACGCTGTAAAGAGAAAAAGAAAAAATATAATTTTGATTACTATACAGAAATAGTATAAATATGTATATAATTTTTGAAAAAAATTGCTTTATTTTTGATTGAGAATGTGTAATTATACACTTGTCGAAAGAAAAGATGAATGAATTGTTGAATGAATGAATTACGTTAGTGCATGGCGCCTAATGCTATAGTATTATTTGGTTATTTTGGCAAACCTAAGACAACATAACACTGTTGTTTAACAAAATAAATGATTTTGTCGTCTTACGTATCTTTATTTCATATCCAAACGAGAATTCATGATACTAAGTAGATGTATATATATATTTAAAAAAAAAACAATTTCAAATGTTTATTTTATTAGCAACATATAAAAATAAAACAAACTCATCAATTAAATAATATAACTCTCTTTTAATTTGATTAATTTTTTTTTGTTAATATTTTAACTTTTTGTACTATATGTATGACAACTATATTTCAAAAAAAAAAAAAGAAAAAAAAATTAAACAACATTAGTAATATGTTTTTTCTTTTTTTTTGTTGGAAAAATTATTATATTTTTAGTATTTTTTCTTCGTTAAAAATATTTGATGAGTATAAAAAATGTATAACTGTTTTTTTTATTTTTTTCGATAACATGAATGGCGTGCACTTTATGAGGCAATCCATTAGGTAGGAAGCCCTGGTTGACGTACCCCGACGCTATCAAAACATCGTCTTAAAACTTGTATATTCCCATGTGCGCATAAGTTGGGCTCTGAAGTTTTGTTGTATATATATATAAAAAAAAAAACTCCTGTCAGTGAGATAAAATAACATTGTACAGGTAAAAATATATATTCACGGCCTTCCTCTTTTATTTTTCTTGTCACTTTTTTTTTTTTATTTATAATACTACTTTTATTTTTTTCATTTTTTGTATAAGAATAGAGCTGTTGTCATGAAACAGCAGTGTATATTTTTTAAATCTATAATTACGTTTATTTTTTTTTACGTTTTAATTTAAGCGGTATTAAAATAAATTGGTCAATCATATACTGAAATGATTGTGTGCGTTATAGAAATTTAAAAATTTTAAATTAAAATGTCATACATAATTTTATCAATGATTTTGTTCCTGATAAAAAAAAAAAAAGTGTCCAGGTTTTTTCGACATTCAAATTCACCGGAAGTTTTAATAGTGTCGATGTAAATTTAAATTTACAAGTTTACATTACCGACTGTTGATGTTGTTGATTGTTCTGCCATCTTCCATTTCGTGATGAAAAAAAAAAAACAAAAAAAAAAAAACTATCACGTAGTAGAAAAAAAAAAACAAGATCATTGCAGCAAGTACTGCAATGTTTCATGTAATATTTGTTGTTAATTGAATCATCAAATTTTAATAAACGTAAAATTATATAAAATATTTAAATTAAATTCTATATTCAATTGAAATTTCATTGATTAATTTGTAAAAGTGTTTATATAAACATTAGATATATAACCTAGAATTGTGTGTCGAGTAATTGTTTTGTTGATAAATAATTGACATTTTAATAAATGTATATAAAAAAAATTAAATAAAACAAAAACAATAATGCAAAATATATCAAAATATACAACTAGCCGGCATTTATTTTTGCCAAGGCAATTGTTAAATTCATCAATTTATCGTGATATTAAAGAAGAAAAAATATTGAGTAATAAAATTTTAAAATTTTGGAGTAAACCAAGTAATTCAAGATTACTTAATAATTATTCTTATCAAGTAAGTAATTTAAAATATGATTAATTAATTTTCTAATTATTGTATTTGTAATTTTAAACGATTTTTCTTTCAGACAATTTTTCATATTCAACAAAAATATCCAACATTATGTTCATTATTTTTAATGAACAATAAATTACATGATAGAATTTTTGATCGAAGTTTTTCAACATCATCATCAGCTAGAAATAATGATGATAAATCAAAATCTTCATCAGAAAAAGGACCAAAAGATCCAGATCAAGATCAACGAAAAAATGCAAATGATCAACGAGCTGCTGTTATAAAACTTTTTATAGTATCAGCATTTATTTATGGTTTATTTGTATATCCATTAAAAAGACTTGGTGGTGGTGGTGGTGATACAGGAGAAACAGTAACACCATTTATATCTTGGAATGAATTTGTTCATCAAATGTTAGCAAAAGGTGAAGTACAAGAAATAATTGTTAAACCAGAAATGGATTGGGTAACAGTTGTACTTTATGAGGGTGCTGTTGTAAAAGGTAATAAAACAAAAATGCGAGTATATCATATGATTGTTGCTGATGCTACAAAATTAGAAGAAAAATTACGTGAAGCTGAACATTCACTTGGTGTTAAAGAAGGACATGGTGTACCAATTGTTTATGATAGAGGTACTGGTATGTTTGAAATTGGTTTTATGATTGCAGCAGTTGGTTATTTATTATTTATGATGATAAAAAATAAAGGTACATCAAAATTTTTACCAAAAGATTTATTTGGTAGTATGACACGTGCAAAATATACATTAGTTGATCCATTAACTGGTGGTGGTAGAGGTGTTAAATTTTCTGATGTTGCTGGTCTTAAAGAAGCTAAAATTGAAGTTATGGAAGTTGTTGATTATTTAAAACGTCCAGAACATTATAAAACACTTGGTGCTAAAGTACCAAAAGGTGCATTATTATTAGGTCCACCTGGTTGTGGTAAAACAATGTTAGCAAAAGCTGTTGCAACTGAAGCAAATGTACCATTTTTATCAATGAATGGATCAGAATTTATTGAAATGATTGGTGGTCTTGGAGCAGCAAGAGTTAGAGATTTATTTAAAGAATGTCGTAAACGTTCACCAAGTATATTATATATTGATGAAATTGATGCTATTGGAAAAAAAAGATCTGGTTCTGGTTCTAGTTCAGATGCAACATCAAGTCGTGGTACAAGTGAATCAGAACAAACATTAAATCAATTACTTGTTGAAATGGATGGTATGGCATCAAAAGATGGTGTTATTGTTATTGCATCAACAAATCGTGCTGAAGTATTAGATAAAGCTTTATTACGTCCTGGTAGATTTGATAGACATATATTAATTGATTTACCAACATTACAAGAAAGAAAAGAAATATTTGAACGTCATTTAAAATCAATAATATTAGATAAAAAACCAGAAAATTATTCACCAAGATTAGCACAATTAACACCTGGTTTTAGTGGTGCTGATATTGCAAATATATGTAATGAAGCTGCACTTCATGCTGCTAGATTTGTTAAAAAATCAGTTGATAGTAATGATTTAAGTTATGCTATTGATAGAGTATTATGTGGACCAGAAAAAAAAGATCATGGTGTATCACCAACTGAAAAAAAAATTGTTGCATATCATGAAGCTGGTCATGCACTTGTTGCTTGGTTATTAGAAGAAACTGATGCATTACTTAAAGTTACAATAAAACCAAGAACAAGAGGTGCATTAGGTTTTGCACAATATACACCAACTGAACGTAAAAATTATAGTAAAGAATTATTAATTGAAACAATGTGTACAGCACTTGGTGGTAGAGCTGCTGAAAATATTATATTTAAAAGATGCACAACTGGTGCACAAAGTGATTTAGATAGAGTTACTAAAATTGCATATGCATTAGTAAGACAATTTGGTATGAGTAAAGAAGTTGGTTTATTATCATTTACTGAAGAAGAAACAAGTTTATCACAAAAAAAACCATTTAGTAAAAAATTAAAAAATGTCATGGATGCTGAAGTAAGACAAATTGTAGGTGCTGCATATAGAAGAACTGAAAAAATTCTCAATGATAATTTGGATAAATTAGAAATGGTAATAATTTAATTTGTTATTTTAATTTTTATTATAAAAAACAATTGTAATTATTTATTTATTTTTTTTTTTAGATTGCCGAAGCACTTTTAAAACAAGAAACACTTACATATGAAGAAGTTGAAGCAATGATTGGTCCACCACCATTTGGACAAAAAAAGAAAGTTGATTTTATTGATATTGATGTACCTGTTGCTGCATCAGTTGAAACATCATCAGATGCATCATCATCACCATCATCATCATCAAACTCAAACTCATAAATACTTTGTAATATTATATAAGTTTTTATCTTTTTTTGTTTTTGTACAGTCAAAAATTAAAACATTAAATAGATAATATTGAAATAAATCATATATATATATATTGTCCAAATTCTTTTAAATGATATTTTTATTTTTGAACAAAATTAAGTAAGAATACAGAGAATACATTTAATATATTATCATCATTTATATAAAAAACAAGAACAATCATGTATTTATTTTGTTTTAATACAAAATAATTATGATAAATATATATTAGATTATGATATTAAACTAAAGAAAAAACAAGAATGATATTTTTAAATAGGAATCACATTGATTAATATTTATATATAACATTTGAGGAAGTTTGTTACATTTGATCGCAATAACTTGATATAAATATATTAATGCGTAGAAAAATCTTCCAACTAAAAATATTTATTTATATATATCTATCTACTCATTTCGAGCAACAAAGAAATATAATAATAGTAACATGAAAATAAAAAAAACAAACAAAAACAAAAAAAAGAAAAAAAAGAATGTATGTTGTACTATAGTTTAGTTTGGGCTGTCAAAATTATTGACATCGCCCTAAGCGTACGACACTAGATGTTGATGAGATATACATAATTGACAACATCAAATAAATTTAATGTATCAATAACTCATTTATTAGAATACTATGATAATTAGTATGATAACTTGTTTTTTTTAATTCGCTTCATAATTATTTGCGATAGTCTAATGTTAAATACTGTTACTACCCGATATATTTTTTAAAAATATAATTAAATACCTAAAACGAGATAATTATTATCACTGAAAAAATCACTCAGAAGAATGAAAATTTGACCAATTGGATATCTTTTTTTTTTTTTTAATTAATAATCAAACTATTGTTTTTAAAAAGCATGAACAAAATGAAAAAAAAAGGAATTTTTTCTTTTTTTATATTAAAAAATAAAACGGTCATTTTTTCAAACTTCTTGACTAAACTATTGTTATAAAACATTAATAACCCTTAAACTGGCTTAGAAAAAAAAAAAAAAAAAAAAAAAANAAAAAAAAAAAAAAAAAAAAAAAAGAATAACTGGACAGTTGTTTAGTGCAGCTTTTTTTCTTTAGCCAGAAAAATTAGAACACATAGAATTGTCTGATCCTGTTTTATTTTTAACAATAAAATTTCCAAGAACAGAATTAATTACTGATTCTGATTGTTGACCATCCCAATAAATATTACCACAATTATCACATACATAAAATTGTGATACTGATTGAAATATATTATTATTTTTAATAATTTCAAGTTGTATTCTTTTGCCATATTTTGTAATTGGCATTTTTAATTGTTGTTGATCTGTTGATAAAAACCAAGTACGTTTATTACGTGAATTAATTAATGGCATTGGTGATTTCCAATAATCACATGTTGTTGACGATGATGATGTATCAGCTGTGTAATATTTATTATCATGCCAATTATTTACCAATGTTGATGTTGCTGCTGCTGTTGAGTTTTGTAATTTATTATCATTGATAAATTTTTGATAAAATTCCCACATAATATTACTGGTAACTTGTTGAAAACTATTTTGATTACATATATTACATCTACATAATATATTTTCTTTACAAACTTTAACATTAAAATGTGTTAAAATTTCTTTCAATTGATCAGTTATATTATTACTTTTTAGCTGATAATAGCTATTATTAAAATCAATAAATTTATCATATATTTTTTTAGTTATTATTAATCTTCCTTCATTTATTAAATCTTGAGCTGTTTTATTTGTAATATTATCCAATTTTATACAGGAACAATCAACTCCACACATTCTTAAATAATTTATTAATGAATCTAATTCATAATCACAAACAACACGCCATAAATGAGCTGGAATTTTTGTATCATCTTTTATTAATTTCACTGTTGATGATGTTGTTGTTGTTGTTGTTTGTTTTTTATCAATTTTTTTAATTGATTTTTTAGGTGATGAATGTGGTATATGTTGTAATTCCATGCATAATTCATAAAATGGTAAATTACGTTTTTCACATAAATTTAATAGTACATTATATACTTCTAATAAACAATATGCATCTAATGCAGCATATATAATTTGTCCTTCACGTAATGGTCTTCTTTCCCAATTTGAAAATTGATCAGTTTTATTTAATCTATTACCCAAACATATTTCAACCATTTTACTTAAACTTTCAGATGAAAAATTTGTATCACCATTATATGGAAATTTAAATACCCAATCTTTATCTAATTTACGCCAAAGATGATGTAAATCTAAAAATCCTTGTCCATTAAATTTAACATCTGTTAATGCTGGAAGACTATCTTTAATCATTGATATATCATGATTTAAACCAAATCCAAGTTTAATAATATTTTTATTTTCAAATAATGTTAAACTTAATTGTTTCCATAAATGTGAATTATGTGATCCTAATGTTGTAACATCAATAATATAAATATAATTATTTGTTGCTATTTGTATTAATGCAAGTTCAGTTTTTTTAACACCAAAACATGGTTTCCATTCAGCATCAATACCAACAATTGTAACATTAATTAATCCTTGATTAATAAATTTTATAAATGTTTGTTGATTATCAATAAGTATTATTGATTCACGTGGTAATTTTAAACTATGATAAATAATATTATCATTGGTATTATTATTATTTATTATATTATTTTGTATATTATTATCATCATCCCAATTTTCTTCTTTATCTTTAATATCAGAATTTATATTTGTAACTGACCATGGCCATTTTGTTTTTGGTACATTAAATATATTTGCCCAATAAAGTGCTTCATTTGGATCATGAAGAGCAATTTGATTAATCATTTCACAATGTAATAATGGATCAGTACCAACAGCTTCACGTGCCATTTCTCTCCAACATTCTTTACTTAAACTACCATCACAAAAATGTTTTCTTACTAAAAATTGTAATGCACCTTCACCACGTTTACGATTATGATTTGGACATATATCAGATGAAAAATCAAATTTTTTAACAAGACGTGATATTAATTTCATCATTGGTCTTATTTGACATGTTGACATTTTAACATCTGGAATATTACGTTTTTCTATATAACGATCAAGTACTTGTTGCATAACAACTGATGGAGCTAATAAATTATCAAGATATGTCAATAATGAATGTTGTACTTGACGTGAATTACCAAGAAATTCTTCAGCAATTGAATTTTTATTTTGTAATATTAATGGTAATATTAATATTTCTGGATCAGAAAAAGATGTTTCTAAATGAAGTGCTGATGCATATTGACAAGCATCTTTAAATTTATTTTCATCAATCATTTTTTTTAAATATGGAATAAACATTTCTTTATCAGCTTCAAATTCATATGCTTGTGTTACAAGTTTAAATAACTGAAAATTTCTTTGTTTCATAACTATTTTAAATGCTACTTCTTTTAATTTTGGTACAAGACATTGACGATGTTTTTCTTTATGATTTAAAAGCCATTTTTGAAAATCTTCAACAATTGTTAGAGCAAGTGATGCACTTGTTTTAATATTATTAAAATCCGATGTATTTGCAAGAATTCTTAAAGCACTCTCATAAGGATTTGGTGCTGTGTCAAAATATGTAAATAATGTTTCAGTAACAGCTGGACTTTTTTTCCCTAAAAAAAGAGAAAAAGCAATTATACCAAATTAATTTTTGTATTATTTTATATATAAAAAAATATATCAAGTTATTAATTTACATGATGCCCAAATACGATCTAAATTATTTAGCCAATTTTGTGTTGGTCCATCCATTGAAATATAATACTGCAAATTATAATTAATTGGTGGTCCAGGTTCACTTTGATAATCCATATTATCACTAAATTGATAATCCATATTAAAGAGAAAAAACGAAAAAATTTATCTAAAAAATAATTTCAATATTAGTTAAATAATTTGATATATATTTTTTAAACAAATAAAAAATACTTACAGTTACTATTAATATATTAATATTATTATTATTGAATAAAACACCTTTGTTACACTTTATTACACTTTGTTAATACATTTTAAAAATAAATATTGGCTATTTATGGATTTGATTAATCCTCAAGTGTAGGCTTGACCTAGAGTCAATGTAATGTATAAAATTAGTTATATAATAGTGAAAACTTTTTGGACAATAGTGTGATTAACACTATTTTATTTTTTTTTATGTACTATCATAGAGAGAGAGCCGAGAGCGGGCAAATTTATTGACCCTCCCTTCGATTACATATATGTATTATATGTACAAGTGAACAATACATATGTGTGTAACATAAAGTGGTGTGTGTAAAAAATATATAGTTATCATTATGGAGTCTAGAGGTCTCTCTTTTTTTTCAAAAAAATAAAAAAAAAAAAAAAACAGTTGGTATACCTGCCTTGATTAAACGTTTGCGTTTGTTGACTTGTTGTCTATACGTTGTATTGCGTTAATACACATTTGTTGTAACCTAAAAAAATATTTTATAATAATTAATAAAACATACAAATCAAGAATAAATTTTTTTAATATATTAAATTAGTTATTTAATAAATTGTATAAAAATCATCACAAAAATGGATGTACAACGACACAGTGTTCATACATTAGTATTTAGATCTTTAAAAAGAACTCATGATGCATTTTTAAATGATCAAGGACAATTACCACCAACAAATATTGAATTAGATAAATCTAAAAAATCAATAAAATCAAAAGATTTATACAGACCAATATTAGAACGTGTACGTAAAAATGAAATGAATAAAAAATTAAATACAAATGATAAACAAGATACAACAACAACAACAACAAATAATGATACACTTGAAGGTAATGACAATAATATTGTTGCATTAACAAATAATAATAGTAATAATAATAATGGTATAATAAATTCAACAATGATGAATGGTTCATCATCATCATCATCATCAAATGCCATGGTATTACCACAAAAAAAAATACCAACAATGGTTAAACCAAAATGGCATGCACCATGGAAACTATCTAGAGTTATTTGTGGACATTTAGGTTGGGTACGTTGTGCTGCTGTTGAACCAGGAAATCAATGGTTTGGTACTGGTTCAGCTGATAGAATTATAAAAATTTGGGATTTAGCAACTGGTACATTAAAAGTATCATTAACTGGACATATTAGTACAGTACGTGGTCTTGCATTTTCACATAGACATCCATATTTATTTTCTTGTGGTGAAGATAAACAAGTAAAATGTTGGGATTTAGAATATAATAAAGTTATACGTCATTATCATGGACATTTATCAGCTGTTTATACAATGGCATTACATCCAACAATTGATGTATTATTAACTGCTGGTAGAGATGCAACAGCAAGAGTATGGGATATGAGAACAAAAGCAAATGTACATACACTTGTTGGACATACAAATACAGTTGCTAGTATTATTTGTCAATCATCTGAACCACAAATTGTAACTGGTAGTCATGATCAAACAATTAGATTATGGGATTTAGCATCTGGTAAATCACGTGCAACATTAACAAATCATAAAAAAAGTGTTAGATCAGTTGTATTTCATCCTGAATTATATATGTTTGCATCAGCATCTGCTGATAATATTAAAGAATGGAAATGTCCAGATGGTAAATTTATACAAAATTTATCTGGACATAATGCTGTTATAAATTGTATGGGTGTAAATTCACAAGGTGTATTAGTATCTGGTGCTGATAATGGTACAATGCATTTATGGGATTGGAGAACTGGTTATAATTTTCAACGTCTTCAACCAGCTGTACAACCTGGTTCAATGGACAGTGAAGCTGGAATATTTAGTATTACATTTGATATGTCTGGTACACGTATGATTACAACTGAGGCTGATAAAACAGTTAAAATATGGAAAGAAGATGATACTGCTGTAAGTTTTTTATATCATAAAAAAATTTAATAATATATATTTTTTTCTTTGAATATATATACTAATGTTTGTTGTATTTTTATTTGTTTTAGACTGAAGAAACACATCCTGTTAAATGGAAACCAGATTTAATTACAAGACGTAAATTTTAAGTATCAACAATGAATTTTTAATTTGAAAAATAAGATTATTAATAATAATAAACTCGATATGTATATTAAATTAAATAAATTTTATTGTCTTTTATTTATTTTTTTTACAATTTAAAGAAAAATAAAACTCTTTATATATAGCATGATTATGAATGATTAAAAAAATTAAATGAAATAATATCATGGAAATGTAAATCAAGTTGCTGTTTTCTTTCAAGATAACAGCTTGTTTTATACGTAACTAAAAAAAAACAAAATAATAGCAATTCAAATGCTCAAATATATAAAGAAGAAAAAGAAGAAAGAAAAAAAATTAAATTATATCAATGGGTTAATTATTTTTTTGTAAAAAAACTTGTTAATGTTGTTTGTTTGTTGCCAGGTTTCTTTGTCTTGGCTGTAGTTTTTGATGGTGGTAAAACTTTTTTTGTTGCTGGTTTAACTGGTACAGGAACTGGTTCATCATCATCAGATGCACTTTCCATAACTTGAACTTTTTTAGTTACTAAATAACCATCTTCATCCATGTATTTTTCATCAATTGTTTTTCTTACTTTTCGTTTACCAGCAATAACTTGAACAACTGGTGGTGATGGTGATCTTTCTTTTGGTGGTGTTACAGTTTCTTCTAATTCTGAGCTTTCAAATAAATTTGGACTTTGTGCTTCTGTATCTGATTCATCACTTGATTCAAGTACAACAATACGTTTACGTTTTTTACCACTATCACTGGTATCTTGACTTCTTCCACGTTTTGTTCCTCTTTCTGATTTTGTTTTTTGTATTGTTTTTTTTCCATTACTAGTAATTTTAGTACTTTTTGTATCTTTTTTTGATAATTTTGCTTTTTTTGGTGAAGATGGTTCATCAATTTCCATTGGTGAATCAAAATCAACATCAACACATAAATCAAGATTATCTTTTGTAGATATTTTAATTTCTTCTTTTTGTTTTTCTGGTGATGATTTTTTACTATCTTTATCTGAATTTGATGAACATGATGTATCATTTTTATTTGTTTTTTTATCAAATAATGTTTTAACATTAGATTCATCAGATGTTGAAGGTTTTTTATCAGTTTTTTCTTCATTTTTAACTGGTGGTGTTTTCTTTTGATTTGATACTTTACCAAAAAGATTAGCAAAACCAGTTTTTGTTGATTGAATTGGTTTTTTTTGAGCAACTTTTTTATCACCACCTTTTGATTTTGTTGGTGGTGATACTTTTTTAGCTTCAACTTTATCCTTTGTTTCAGTTACATCAACTTTTTCATCTTTATTATCTTTATTTTCAATTTTATCATCATTTTTATTTTTTATTTTATCATCATCATCTTTATTTTTTTCTTTATCATCAACTTTTAATTGTTCTACTTTTTTATTTTCTTCAGGTTTAGTATCATTTGGTTTACCATAACGTGTTTGAAATTGAACATTTATTCCCCATCTTCTTTTAAATAGCTCTTCATCACTAAGTATAATACTTTCTTTGCATTTAATTGCTCCAAATTTAGCATCACCTTTACCTTCACCAGCTAATAATTCAATATCTGTTAAATTTTTTTGTAAACTATAAATATGCTTTGATACAATACTATCATATTTTGCAATTGATTTTTCAAGGTCAACATCTTTGACAACTTCAACTCTCATACCACCATCACTTGTTTTACCAATTAGCATATATGTTGCTGTTATTCCATTATTTTTATGGGTCTCCCAATAATCTGCTAATATTTCTTTTGCAATATTCACATGAATTTCAAGTTCTTTACTCAGCCATTTGTATGTAACCTAAAAATACAATCAAATAAATGTCAAATACTTGAGTTTTACTCAATTATTATTTATTATTTTTAGAATTTAATCATTTACCAATTTATCATCATCATTTATTAAACCTGACAATGTTTCCATATAAGTATCTTTTGGAATTTTTATCATTTTAATTTTTTTACTTGAACAATTTACTTTATTTACAACATAAAAATTTTTATGATGATTATTTTAACGAATATTTTGAAGCTTCTTTGCACCAGGCTCTGGACTTGGGCATGTTAACAATCTATCTTATCAACATGAAAAACACCAGCTAAATTTAAAATTTGAAATTTATCGAAACGATAAATCTTTTATATATGATGCATTTTTGTGCATGATAAATCAATCGTTAGAAAATTAATAATAAATGGGATGCTAGGACAGACATGACCTCCACGTGGTGCATCCTGGTTAATACTAACAAGTCTGTCAATTTTTTTTTTTTTTTAAATACATTAAATACATTTAATAATATAAAGTGTTATAAATTTTAAAAATATCAAATGATACGTTTTGGTAGGGGGGAATCTATTTTCTAGTAAAACTTACGGTAAAAAGTATATGTTAATTATGCAAGAGATCCTGGGTAATGTCGGGAAAACTAGACACATTTTTTTTTTTTTTTT
>MKYW01000039.1:307840-324022 GCA_015776835.1 Aphidius ervi
AAAAAAAAAAAAAAAAACCCTCAAAAAGATAAGATTTTTATATTTAATTATAATTTATTCATAACTTTATTAACAGAAAAAAAAAAGAAAAAAAAAACAATTTTATTCACAATTTAGTTAAAGATTAATAAATCTATTAAATTTCATTGAAAAAAAAAATTTTTTTTTTAAAGTTATCAATCAATTGTTTAAATCAAAAAATTATTGCTATTTAAATTTTTTTTTTTTTTAATTACATTTAATTATATTACAATTGATTTTTTTTTAATTAAATTTTGATTAATTCGTTTAAGATATGATATTGATGATGAAGTTACACCAAAATCTTGAGCTAATAATTTATTTTTATCTCCATTATTTAAACGTTCAATTATTTTTAATTTTTCATCACTTGTTAATCTCATTTTATTATTTCTCATTATTTTTATATCATTATTAAATTTTTTTATATCATTAATTGTATTTTTTTTTTTAATTCTTGATATTGTACTACGTGCACGTCCATATTCATCAGCTATAATATTACTTTTAGTTCCAATTTGTAATTTTTTTAGTATTCCATCATGTTCCTCAATTGTTAATCTTGGTTTTTGTATTTTTGATATTTTTTTTGTACTCTTACTATCTGTTTAAATCAAAAACAATATACATTTTTTTATATATAGAATTTTTATTACAAATGATTTATATTGTTTTATTTTTTATTTCTATATACCTACTTTGTCTAATTGTTTTGACACGTGAACATTTAGGACGTAAAATTGTTGATTTTTTAGCCATTATTGGTCGCAAACTTTTTTTAATTCTATCCCTCAAACATTGAATTTGATTTTCTCTTTTAAATGTTGTTAAAATTCTTTTTTTTGGTAATAATTTTTCCATATCTGATTCTAAAATATAATTTAAAAATTATTGTTAATCATTATATTGTTTGTTTTAAAAATAAAAAAATAACTCACTTCGTATTATTGACTCTGTTGGTTGTGATTCATTTTCAATTGGAGCATTTGACTTGATCATTAAATCTGGTAGAATTTTTTTAATTCTCGTAACAGTTGAGGGTGATACTCCAACTTCAGCAGCAATTTTAACACCATTTTCACCATTATTTAAACGACGAATTATTTCATCTCGTTGTTCATCAGATAGTGTTCTCTTTTTTGAAATTTTATCATCTGTTAATTAAATGATTATTATTTAAAATTAATAATTATTTTTTATTTAATTTAAAAATAGGTATATTTACCTTGTTTATTGTTGGACAAATTGGTATTGTTAAAACCATTTTTATTGAGTGAAATTGACGATTGAAATTTTTTCATTTTATAAACAGTACAACGTGATACTCCAATAGTATCAGCAATTTTAAAACCTGGTTCTCCAGCATTTAAAAGTTCAAGTATTCCATTTTTTTCATCCTCAGTTAGTATACGTTTTTTTGGTAACATGTGTTCTCTATTTTCACCTAAATAATTTAATTAATATAATTGATAAAAATTTGTATTAATTGATTGATTGATTTTTCTTTTATAATTACCTAAATCAATTGATTCAATATTACAATGACTAACTGCATTGGCTTTTTTAATAATTGAAAGATGATTTTTTCTGATATATGATATTGTTGTTGTTGATACACAAAATTCAGAACTTAAATCAACAGTTTGTTCACCAGCATTTAAACGTTTTATAATTTCAACTTTTTCACCAATTGTTAATCTTTTAGCTTTTTTTGTCATTTTTTTAATTAATTCATCACAATTTGGATGTTTCATTTTTATTCTTGATATTGTACCAGCTGAAACATTAAATTCATTTGCAATACGATATCCCTCAATGCCCATTTTTAATTTTTCAATTATTTTTCCTTTATCTTCTTGTGATAATCTTTGTTTTTTAATTTTTTTTTTTTCTATTATATTACACATTGTAATGAAAAAAACTGAATTTAAATTTTATAAAAATAGTCTAGTTTATATATAACTTTTTTTTTTATTACGAAGTATGATGAAATACAATGGACTACCGGGTGTATCTATGACGGTCGAGGAAAGAAATGATTTTAAAAAAAACTAATAAAATCAAGAAGGTTTATTTTATATTATGAATCATCTAGCTGAAACGATAAGGATAAAATTTAAAAATATATGAATAACAAATTACTAACCAGTGCTTCAGGGCATAGTGTTGTTATTTTTATTTTTTTATTTTTTTTTTTATTTTTTTTTATCTCCATTTGAGATATGATAATTTTTATATATGACAAGACAAAATATTTTATATCATCATCATATGATTTTATGATGTACTTTCCCTAAAAAAGATAAATTTAATTTTTTCATAAAAAAATATCATTTATAAAATGTCTTTTTTTTTTTATCTATTATTATCGTAGTATATATTATAATTTGGACTAGTTAATTTTTATGATAAAACATTTCTAAAACAAGTTAAATTTTTATATATTTTAAATTAAAAAAAATTTATTTATTATTTTGATATGTAAAAAAATTAACGTAATTATATTTTAATTTTTTTAAATAAAAACGTTACATTTTAAAGAAGTTAATTAAATTGAGTTAATCATGCCACTTAAATGTGTTTAATAAATAAGATGTGGAGAAAAAAAAGATGGAGCTATATGACACATATATTTGTATATGAGGAAATTATTAAACGCGGTTTCTGAGAAGCTGTTTTTCGCAGTGTTACAGTACTCTATCGTGTTTCGTAGTGTAAAGAGCAATTAACTGTTAAAGAGTTAAAAAATGGCGTCAACAAGTGACTTTTTAGAAAAAACAAAATTACCAAATCCAGAAATTGAATCAACTTTTGTAAAAGATGTATCAAAATTTACAATTAAAAAAATATTAAAACATGATACAGTACAAAAGTCAATATATATTGAGGGATTTTTTAAAGATCGAGAAGGTAAAGCTCTTATTATTCTTGAAAAAAGAGTATTTCCAATAGACGAATCAATTCTTGAAAAAGGTCTTTTTAATGATAATACAAAAATTAAAGAAATATTTCAAAATGATATATACAGTGTATATGATTTTTTTCCACAAATTGAACACAATGGTAATTATATTTTTAATCTTACTTTATTAATATTATTAATTACAAAAAATTATTGTGTTTTGATTTTTTTTTTTCTAGCATTAAATGCAAGGCTAATATATCCAGCAACAGAAAAACATATTAAAAAATATTCAGCTGCTGAATCATTTATGATTGACGAGACACCTGAGCTTTATGAAAATGTAACATTACCAAAAATTTTAAAAAATTCAGAACAATTTACTTTGGAGGTAAATGAATTATATATAATTTGATTTTTTAATTAATATAATATACTGTTATTTAAATGAATACATGATTAATTTAATTTTTAAATTAAATATTTTTAGTGGATTGATAATATACTGAATGGATCAGCTGAAGTTGAAAGAATTATATTTAATGATCCAAATGAAGATATTGGTTTTGTAATGGAAAAAGATTTCAAGTGGGATGGTGATTTATCAACATTATATATACTTGCTATAACTAGAAAACATATTAAATCAATTCGTGATTTGAATGAAAGTCATCTTCCTCTGTTGAGAAATATCCAAGAAAATGGAACAAAATCTATTTATGATACTTACGGTGTGCCAAAATCACAATTGAGAATTTTTTTTCATTATCAACCATCATTTTATCATCTTCATGTTCATTTTACTACACATGCTTTTCAAAGATCAGGTAAATACAATTTTTAATTGTTTATAATTTCGAGTAATAATAAAAAAAAATATTGTTGTGTTTTTTTAAATTAATATTTGTTTTTGTTTTATAGGAACGATGGTTGAACGTGCTCATTTGTTATCATCAGTAATTAGAAATATTGAATTAATGCCAGATTATTATCAAAAAGCAGTCTTGACATTTAAAGTATCAGATAATGAGCCATATAAACAATATGAAGAAAAAAAAAAAAACAATGAAATTTATAATTAACTCTTGGTGAAAATATTTATCTCCAGCTTTTCCAGCTTTTTCAATTTTTTTTTTTTTATATTAATATTGTTTTTAAAAATAAAATAAATAAATAATAATTAAACATGCTAATTATTCTTAATTATTTGCATATGAAATTTGTAAAAATTGTTTATTTACAGAAAAATTTAATTTATTTGAAATTTTCCTGTGTCGTTGAGACAAAAAAAAAATATATATATTTAAATGCTGGGACCCTATGTATAGAGAATTAAAGATGGCAGATTTGTAGGGTTGTCAAAACCACGTGTTTTTTTTTTTTTTTACATAAACAAAAAATGTGAGTCTGTTGATAATCAAATGTCACTTGTCAGAAATTAATTACAATAAATAATTTGTTTAAGCAATATATAACAATATTTAGTTGATAATAATCATGAATAAAGATTCAAATCCATTGATCAATCAATCAGTTAAAAATAAAAAAACCCATAGACCTAAAAGAAAAATAAAATGCAGAGGAGAAAGAGGTGTTACATTAGAAAAATACAGAGAAATAATTAAAAGAATAAAAGATGGTGTATACACTAGAAAATCACAAGAAGAATTATTGGAAAAAAAAAGTATTGACAAAGATAATCAAGATGATGATGATGAAGATTTAAATGATTTTCTCCAAAAGCAGTATTCAAATATGAAAATCATATGCACTCATCAATGTAAGTTTATAAATATATTTATTTATTGATAATTAATTTAATAATTTATTTTAATTTTCAGGCAATGAATGATTATTTATTTGTTTCTGAAATTGATATACATAATCTTCATTGAGTTAACGTATCATCATGTATAAATAATCATTCAATTTTTTTCTTCTTCTTCTTCAAGTAATTTATCATATGACAATATTAAATTATCAAGCACTAAATAAAAATTTACATTTTCATCAGAGAATCTTTCAGCATCTAAAAAACAAGTTGAACATTGATAAGATTAATTAAGAGTCATTTGTCCAGATGTTACTTAGTTAATGATATTAAAAATAAAAAAAACTCTTATCAGTTTCCTGTTTAAAAAAAAAAAAATAAAATAATGATTACAAAAATATATCAACATTGTTGCTTTACATGCTAGATAAACAAGATTGATATAAAAAAAAAAATAAAACATCAAACAATAATTTTTTTTTTTTTTTTTTTTTTTTTTTTNTTTTTTTTTTTTTTTAATGAATAAATCTTTAATTGTATTGTGGTTAACAGGTATAGGTTCAAATTGATTGACACTGATACAAATAAAATTATTCCACATAAAGTTTTGATGACGATATTGTCTTATAAATTTCTTTAGTCGCAATTTAACTTTATCATTATAAACATGTCTTATCATTATTTATCCTCAAAAAAAAATAAAAATAAATTATAATACAATCTAAATACTAAAACAAAAATAATATTATTCTAATTATAAATAGACTAGTGAACAAAAAAAAATGACAAAAATATTTTATAAATTATTTGTAATTAAATAATTAAATTTTGACTATTTTATCTGTTTTTTTTTTTTATTATAAAAAAGAGATAAGAGTTATCAAAAATATTTAATAGTTGTTGTTTAATTCAAGTGTGTTTATTTAATTTCTATTTTCTGATTAAATATCTAGTGGTTATTTATAGTTGTGATTATTAAAATAATACCTTTACACTCGTTGTATTGAGAGGTCTTGTGACATCCGGGAAGTGAACTCTATGACCCATCCAATTAAATACTAACGCAAAAATATATATTGATATATCATAATTAAATACTCGAAAAATACTATTCAAGGTCAATAAAAAAATTATTCGAAATGGTATTAATTGATCGAGAAACTGGAGAAAATTTATTTGAATTTATTGATCAACAAAGATCTATAATATTTAATTTAAATTCGGAAGAGATTAGTAATGCTGAAACTGGTGAGCCAGAAATTAATATTAATAATGTTACAACTCGTCGCAAATTTCAGGTAAATTTTAATTTAACAAAAAAATAAAGAACTTGCTATTAATTTTCGTTTTTTTTTTTTGTTTTTAGATACCTAAAGAAATAAAACGACAATTATCATATAAAGAAAAAAAAAAAATGACTAAAAAAAAATATAAAAAAACAACTCCAATTACTGAAGGAACATGTTTTGGTCAAATAAATCCAATATTTTTATTTTTACCAGTTATTATTTATTTAAAATTATTTGCAGTAATACTTATGATATTTGAGCTAATATTTCACACTTGGACACATCATAAAAATAAAAGTTTAAAAAATTCAGATGTTTATTTTCGTTCACCATTTCATGGTATAACATCAGAATTTTGTGCAAGATGTCAAGAAACAACACGTATGGATAAAGTTGGAAAAATTCAACAAGTTCGTCTTCATCGTTTTTTACGTCAATGTAATTACATGAAAAGAGCAGTAACATAATTAAAAATTTTTTATTTAAAGGTATCTGGGTAGATGTCAATTTAAATAAGCCATAAATATATATTTTAAGTTTAAAAAATAAAAAAAAATAATTTTAACATGTTTAATTTAATTTAATTTTATTAATTTATATTGAATAATATTTAATTCACTAACATGCTATGTTAATGATAAGTGATGATGATGATAAAAAATTGTTCAACCAACAATTAATGATTAGTAAAAATAAGAAGAATAATATAAAATATATACTTATATAAATATATTTACAAAAAAAAATGAATAATAATTGTGTTATCAACGCATAGCAAGAATTTCTTTAGTTGCAATTTGACAAATAATATCAAAATCAGTTTGTAAATGTGCTCTCCAATATCTACATCTACACCAAGTAAGTGCTGAATAATTTGGACTTTGAATACCATGAAATATTCTAGCAATAGCTCTACCAGTAAAATTATTATCTCTATAACTACAAATTAAACTTCTAACATCAGCAATTATTTGTGATTCATTGGGTATTGATTTTTTAGTTTCTTCAATATCAATAATTGATAATGGTGTATCTGATTGAAAATATTGACGTATTATTTTCTTTAAATTTTCTGATTTTTCCATTGTATCATCATTTAATTCCATACATGTTTTAATTGATTTATGACTAAATTTATTTAATGCAGCATGTATTGCTTCAAGTTGATGTAAAGCTGAAATTTGTTGTGATTGTGTACGTTGATAAAGTGTTTCAAGTGCATCATCTAATTCAGTATCAGTTAAATCACCAGGTGCTCTTACACGTAAACCAAGTGTTTCATATCTAACTGATATTGGTGAACGTTTTGATTTACCATTAACAATTGTCCATTCTAAATTTTTTAAATGACTTTTAACAACACCACTATCCCAACCAATAGCAGCAGCAATATCAACAACTGGAAATTCAATAATTGAATCTTTTTCATGTGTTATACCTTTTTTAGCATCTATAGCAAATGCCATTGCAAGTGGTGGTGATGATTGTGCTGCTATTTTTAATGCATTTGGACCAGCATAACTTGATACTTTTGCTGTAATATATACTGATGATAAAATTGTAACTAATTTACGTGGATGTAGTTCTAAATAACATAATAATGTTGATATTGTTTCTTCACTAACATCAAGTGTTTTAACTGTTTCATCAATTGAAAATGCAACTTCATGACCAGGACAACGACTGGATTTATTTAATGAATTTTCTCTACATGAACATGGTACAAATACTTTTTGTAATAAACGACGAATTGAATGACGATCAACACCATTTGCATAAATATGACGACGTAATTCCCATTTATCACTATCTTCTTTTGGATTTAAAAATAAATGACAATGTGCTGGTAAATTATCACGACCAGCTCGACCAACTGATTGTACATAATCTTCAAAACTTGGTGGCATATTATAATGTATTACTGAACGTATATCTGATTTATTAATACCCATACCAAATGCAACAGTTGCAACAACAATTTTAATATCACCTTTCATAAATGATTTTTGTATAACTTTACGACGTCCAGCTGCCATACCAGCATGATATGCTTCACATATTTGTGATACTTTTGCTTTTGGTTTTGGTTTATTAATATCAATTGTATTTTGTAATGAAATACGTAAATAACCAGCAATTCTCATACATTCTTCACGTCTTGTACAATAAACAATAATTGAATTATAATTTTTAAATCTTTCACTTTTTAATAAATCAACAAGTGCATGATCTTTTTGATCATCTTTTAATACACTTAAAATTAAATTATTTGGCATTGGTATATCAGCAATAACACCAGATAAACCATCATGAATTTGTATATGTTCAACAATACTTGTTGCTGTACTATTTGTTGCTGTTGCTGTTAAACCAAGAATTGTTTTAACACCCATTTTTTCAATTAATACACGACATATTATTAAATATGATGGTCTAAAATTATGTGACCATTGTGATATACAATGTGCCTCGTCAATACATACAAATGCAATTGGTGGTAGCTGTCGTAATAAAGCACCAAAACCACTTGATTTTTCACCAGCAACAATTGCTTCTGGTGAAACAAGTAATATATCTAGTTCACCATTTTTAATTGTTTCAATTATTTTTTCACGTACTTTTGATGTTTGACCAGTATGTAATGCTGCAGCACGTAAAAAATTTGGTACACCAGTTACTTGATCATCCATAAGTGATACTAATGGTGATACAACAAGTGTTATACAATGTGATCTTTTTGCATATAAATATGCTGGTAATTGATAACACAATGATTTACCAGAACCAGTTGATAGTGTAACTAGTGTTGATTGACCAGATAATATTCTCATTATTGCTTTTTCTTGTCCTGGTCGAAATTTTTCATGTCCAAACATTTTAAGTGTATCAAATACTTCATTTGGTGTATTTATTATTTTTCCATTATCTTCAACAGGATATAATGGCTCAATTGCTCCATTTATTGGTGGTAAAAGTTTTGCTAATAAATCTGCTGGAATTTTATGACCAACTATTTTTTTTTCACTATTTTCTTCTTCTAATTCTTCATCAAAATCATCATCATTAAATTCAAAGTCATGCTCATCATAATCATCATGATTTTTTGGCAAAATTTCTGTTTCATTATTTTTATTTTTTGATTCTTTATTTGCTTGTAATTCAGCTTCTTCTAGTGTTAAAAAATCTGATGAATCATCCTCATTTAAAGGCATTAATTCATCACTTTTCATTGATGGACAACGACGTGATACATGTCCACTTTCACCACATTTAAAACATGAATTTTTTTCAGCAAGATCTGCTAAATCTAAAGCACTTTCACTTGATGCTAAATCTAGCTTTTTATGTTTCCATTGATTTTTTTTATATCTAAAATTGAAAAAAAAAAAAAAAAGAAAAGAATTTTATTATTAATTTAAATACAGTATATTATTATTATTATTATTAATTATTAATTATTTGCTTACCTAGAAAAATTAAAAGATTTTTTTCCTCTTGAATATATTTTTTTCTTCAAGTTGATTCTAACAAAATTATCATTAATTTTACCAGATGCAATTTTAGCTTCAAGTTTTTCTTTATCACTCATTGTACTTAATTTTTTTTTTTCAATTGGTTTTTTAAAGGTTAATGTATCATTATTATCAATTGTTTTTGAAAATTCAGAAACAAGATCTCCATTTGTATCTGTTGGAATTGAAAAACGTGGTACAACATCAAATGATTCAATTCCATAAATTGGTAACTCAGGACCATTTGATGTTATTTTAATTTTATCAATTTCACCATGATCTTTATCAGATGCTTCGTCATCATCATCATCATCATCATCATCTTTTGGTACTTCAATTTTTTTTCTAGATGATCTTGTACTTTTTCTTGTTGTTGTTTTACGAACTGTTGGTGATTTTTTTTTAGCAATAACTTTACTCTTTGTTGAACGTGTTGTTCTTGTACTTGTTGATTTTCTTTTAGGTTTTTCTTCTTCTTCTTCATCTTCTTCTTCATCATATTCATATTCATTTTCAATAATTATTTTTTCTTTATTTGTTTTTTTACAATCAATTGTCGTTAATTTTTTATCAATTATTTTATCCTCTGTTAAACGTGTTGGTCTAGAACTTGTAGGTTTTTCATTTTCAATAATTATTTTTTCTTCAATTTTTTTAGTTTCATCAATTTTATTTATTGCTATTGATGTTTTTTCAATTGTTTCATTATTATCTTGAATTTGAGTTATTGGTTTTCGAATTAAAGTTGTTACTGGAGAATTATAATTTTGTGAATTTGTTGAAGACAATCCAGTACATATTTTTTTTGATTTATTTAAAATATTATCAGACATTGTTTTTCTCCAATTTCTTGTTCTTTTTTTTCTGTGCTCTTCATCAGAATCACTATTACAAACATAATCTTCATCATCATCTGATATTATTGGATTAACAATTTTATTTTCAGTTGTTAATTTTTGTAAATCTGGAGGTGAATCCATTGTGTCAATACCAGAATCACTTGTAGCAGATAGCCTCTGGGAGTTTGTAACAATTGGCTCTAAATTATTTTCTTTAGCACATCTATCAAGCCAACCAGCATTAATTTTTCTATCCAAGATAAGTGACTTTTCATTATTTAACAAACGATTTATTGTATTAACTGAATGACCAGAATTAATTTTTTCATTTTCAATGATTTTAATGCCATCACCAAATATTGATTTATCAAAATCTTCATCATTTTTATCAGTATTATTAATGTCATTTTGAGATGTTGATGATGAATTTAAATCAGTTTTACTTTTTGTTCTATTCATTAATAAACTTTTACGAGGATTTCTCTTGATAAAACTTCCAGAATTAAATTTTTTTTGTGACAATTGAAATGATGATGATCTTGTTATTGATAGTGATTTTTTATTTGTTGATATTTGATTGTCTTTATTTAAATGTTCACCCCATGCTCCATCAATATTTATTTTATCAATAATTACTGGTGATTTTATTGGTGTTGTTATTGGAGCAATATTTTCAACATTTTTAATTGATTTATCAAGAGAATTATTCATGCTCGTATTTGTTTCTAAATTATTGTCATTATCAATTTTTGATTCATCAAGTTTTGATGTTTTATCATCTTCAATAACTGATGTTGTATCCATGTCATTTAATGTTATATTTGCTGATACATTTGCTTGAATTTCATCATCAAATGTTATATCACAAAGTGATTCATCAAGTGCCTGAGTTTTAATACTCCAGTATTTATTATAAGCATATCTAACAACTGCATCTGCTTTATGAAAATCATTCTGAAATAAAATACAAAATTAAATTAATATTATTTCATTTTTTTTTCCTAAAAATAAAGCACAAATAAAGCTTAAATCATTCAAACAACAATGACATAAGTTAATTGTACAACTGGATCAACAATATAATTACAAAATTTAAAGAAAAAAAAAAAATAAATAAATAAATAACTGTTGCTTCATACCTTGCTTGGGGGCCTCCCATATTTTTCCATAAATTCATTTTCCCATTTTTTTAGTCTATACTTGTATTTATTGTATCGGTTTTTAACATTTGGATTTTCTAAAAATTCCATGATTAATATTTTTATTATTATCAAATTAATTAGTATATTAAATTGACTTTATTTTATCAATTATGCTAAACAATTTAACTAAAATCGTGACGACATGACCAGTGGATGACATTAAAACATCTGCTTGACGAGTAGATGTTTTACCCTCTCTTTTTCTCTTTGATGTTATCCCGCTGTATCCCGCTTAAACATGGATGAACATCAAATTAGGTGGGGAAAAGTTTTTGCATTAATAAGATTGTGCATTGTTGAATAATATAATAATAGAATAAGAAATTGTTAATTTAATTAGCTATTTATTAACATCATTTGTTTTAAAATAGAAAAAAAATATGACTTCTAGGGTTTTTTTTTTTTTATAGTTATAATTTTAGGATGGTTTTTTTTGGAGAGAGAGTGGGAAAAATGCACATGCGCAATAATTTATTATACAATAAACAATAAATAAATAAATAACGATTATTTGTTTATTAGGTTTATTAACTAATAAACTAATTATAATAGAAATATATTCAATTGACATGAGAAAAAAATAATAATTTATTAATTAATTAACAAAATTCGGCGCATGCTCTTTTAGGCACTTTTAGGAATCAGCCAATCATCTGTTTTTATTGTATCTCAGGTGCACACACGCGAGAGTGCTTAGATGATGAATGGCCGGTGAATAATTGTACAAAGATTACAATAAAAACAATTTAAACAAATTAATTTTTATAAAATTACACATGGTAAACACATAATGGCTAAACAGTTATCGTTATCGACTTTTAAATTATTGGAGCGTAATTTATTAAAATTAGTGCAAAATGGAAATTTTAATGGAGCACAGGTATTATTTAATTCTAATATATATAACCTTAAAAATTATTATTATCTTGTAATTTATTATGATATAACATACTCAATTGTGACAGAAGGTGCAACAATTATACTAAATAACATCATCTTTAATAAAAAAATTATTTATATATTTTACAAGTTATAATAATGTCATTAAAAAATTACATTTTTAAAATACGGTAAATTTTAGGTTTTTATAAGAATTATTAAATTATTATTAATATGTATTATTTTTTTTTTAGATGTCCAGAAATTTATCAATACAAAAACATACTCCAATATTAATTGAATTTGAAAAATCACTTCCACGACAATGGAAATTATTTTTAGAAAATCCTCCAAAAAGTATTGAAAGAGTACTTCAACAATTCATATTATATTCAGCAAAAGGTTTTGAAAAATTTAATAATCGAGGTAATTATTTTGTTTATTTAAATTAGTGATTTAAATTAAATTAAAATTATTATATACTATGTATTATTAATCTATAGGTAAAGAAAAAAAAACAGATAGTAATGCAAGTGCTGATGAAAATAAGGAACAAAAAATTCCGCCACCATCATCATCATCACAATCAGCTGGACAATATTGGACAAATTTATTTGGTTCAAGTGGAAAAGGAGGTAGTGGAGGAAGTGGTGGTGGTGGTAGTGGAAAATCATTTGATGGTAATGATAAAGAAAAATGGATAATTGCTGGTGTTATTGGTGCTGCTACACTTATTGGTTCATTGGTATTTTTTGAAGTTGGAAGTAAAGAAATAACTTGGCGTGAATTTGTTTATAATTATCTTAGTCGTGGTGTTGTTGAAAAACTTGAAGTTGTTAATAAAAAATGGGTAAGAGTACGTTTATTACCTGGTCAAACAGTTGATGGTTCAAATTCATTGTGGTTTAATATTGGTAGTGCTGATACATTTGAAAGAAATTTAGAAAATGCACAACTTGAAATGAATATTGAGCCACAAAATCATCTTCCAGTTATTTATAAAACTGAAATTGAAGGATCATCAATTGTATCATATTTACCAACATTATTAATATTAGGATTATTAATTGGTGGATTAAGACGTTCAGCTGCATTTATGGGTGGTAAAGGTGGTAAAAAAGGTGGTTTATTTGGTGGTGTTATGGATTCAACAGCAAAATTAATAAATCCAAATGAAATTGGTGTTAGATTTCGTGATGTTGCTGGTTGTGAAGAAGCTAAAATTGAAATAATGGAATTTGTTAATTTTTTAAAAAATCCACAACAATATATTGATCTTGGTGCTAAAATACCAAAAGGTGCAATATTAACTGGTCCACCTGGTACTGGTAAAACATTATTAGCAAAAGCAACAGCTGGTGAAGCAAATGTACCATTTTTAACTGTATCTGGATCTGAATTTCTTGAAATGTTTGTTGGTGTTGGACCATCAAGAGTACGTGATATGTTTGTTATGGCTAGAAAACATGCACCATGTATATTATTTATTGATGAAATTGATGCTGTTGGTAGAAAAAGAGGTGGAAGAAATTTTTCTGGACATTCAGAACAAGAAAATACATTAAATCAATTACTTGTTGAAATGGATGGTTTTAATACAACTTCAAATGTTGTTGTATTAGCAGCAACAAATCGTATTGATATATTGGATAATGCATTATTACGTCCTGGTAGATTTGACAGACAAATATTTGTACCAGCACCTGATATTAAAGGTAGAGCATCAATATTTAAGGTACATTTAGGACCATTAAAAACAAATCTTAATAGAGATGAACTTGCTAGAAAAATGGCATCATTAACACCTGGTTTTACTGGTGCTGATATTGCAAATGTTTGTAATGAAGCAGCATTAATTGCTGCACGTGATTTAAGAACTGATATTATTCTTAAAAATTTTGAATCAGCAATTGATCGTGTTGTTGCTGGAATGGAAAAAAAAACTAATGTTTTACAACCAGAAGAAAAAAAAACTGTTGCTTATCATGAAGCTGGACATGCTGTTTGTGGATGGTTTTTAGAATATGCTGATCCTTTATTAAAAGTATCAATAATACCACGTGGTAAAGGTCTTGGTTATGCACAATATTTACCTAGAGAACAGTATCTCTATTCAACAGATCAACTTTTTGATAGAATGTGTATGACACTTGGTGGTCGTGTATCAGAAGAAATATTTTTTAATAAAATAACAACAGGTGCACAAGATGATTTACAAAAAATAACAAAAATTGCATATTCACAAATTGTCAGTTATGGAATGAATGATAAAATTGGACAAATAAGCTTTGAACAACCTCAACCAGGTGATATGGTTATGGATAAACCTTACTCCGAACATACTGCTCAACTTATTGATGAAGAAGCACGTAATTTAATTAAAAGAGCATATGATAGAACTCGTGAACTTTTATTAAAACACAAAGAAGATGTTGTCAAAGTAGGAGAAAGATTATTGGCTAAGGAAATTTTAAGCAGAGATGATATGATTGAATTATTGGGACCAAGACCATTCCCTGAAAAATCAACATATGAACAATTTGTTGAGGGTACTGGTTCATTCGAAGAAGACACAACATTACCAGAAGGACTTAAAGATTGGAACGTTTCAAAAAATGACGAAGATAATTCAAATAAAAATAAAGATATAAATAATAAAGATGATAAAAAAAACAAAACTTCAACACCACCAACAACTGACGCATCAGCAACAAAATAAAAGCCCAAAAATTTTGTAAGAATTGTAAGTTGTTTTATTTTCTTTTTTTTTTTTGCATTTCCTTGTTTTTTTTTTAAATTGAAAATTTTCGTCTGTAGATCATAGCTCTTTTGTGTATGTCTTTAATCACACTTTGTATAATAGTAAAAAATACGAAAAAAAAAAATAAATATAACATGTAACTATAAAATAATTACATGAATATATAAAATTATTTGACTACATTGATTATAATGTAAAAAAAAAAAAAAAATTGAGAATTATATAAATATTATTATTCAAATGAGTGAATGATTAAGCTTTAAAACATTTTCATTTCATAACGTATAATTTAATAAATAAAGTTTTACAAATTTTTTTTTTTGTTGGTGCAATTTTAAGGTTTTTTTTTTTTTTTTTCTTGCTTTTATTCCTCATATTTAATATTTTATTTTCCAAAAATTTTAAAGCCAATTGTCGAGAGAGCCATATACACGAGGTCCGTTAGGTCAGGATATAATGCCCCTTGGCAGATCATTATGTACTCCATAAATCGGTCCTCCGACTTATGCGGACAACATTGCAGGGTTGAGAAGTAAAGGTGGATGAGGAGGTAAAAATAATAAAAAACTAAAAGAACAAAGAATAAAAAAATGAAAAAAAGAAGAAATAAAAAATAACAGTGGACTATTCGTTCGTGGGAAAGAGGATGAAGAGGAGCGATTGGAGAGGGACGAGAGTATATATATAAATACATATACATATACATAGTAGTATATATAGTAGTGGATAAGAGTTTGTTGAGGCCCCAATGAGGGGACCCACGTAGGTACATACAACACGTAGGAATGAAACGATACTTACCCGGATGTGATGCCCTACCACCCTCGCACAAGTAGGGTGGGGTAACGGGGGGGTCATGGGTATGTACCCTGTCCAGAAACCAGAGAGGGATTCTCTTCATTCTATATACGATACATAGTGGAGAAAAAAAAAATAAAATTAAATAAAATAATAATAAATAAAAAAAAAAGAAAGGAAATAAATAAATGAAAAAAAAAAAATTATA
>MKYW01000039.1:325479-346629 GCA_015776835.1 Aphidius ervi
TTTTTTTTTTTTTTTTTAATTGCTTTGTTTAAAGAGCCATAATTAAATGAATTTTGTCTTTTTTTTTTTCATCCACTCAACATTAATTACATTGATACACACATTTCATTATTTATTATCTAAAAATCTAAATGACTTAAAAAAAAATGTTTTTATTTAAATAATTTTTGAAAATCTATAATTCCTCATTTTTAAATAAAAATATTTAATTTTTAAATAAAAATATAACAAATATAAAAGACTAGAAATTAAATACTAGAACAATTGATTTGTTTAATCAATGTTTTATTTTAATTTTTTTATTTTAAAAAATTAGTTTTTCTTTTCGTGTAAAAATAAATATTTTAAAATCGACTACATTGCTTTTTTTTTTTTTTACAATAAATTATAATTTCGATTAAAATATAAATTAAATAATGAATTAATAACAAATTTTTGCTGTTGAAAAAAAATTAATTTGACTAGATTTGACTTAGTTTTTTTGGGGAAAAAAATTCAAGTGTATTTTGACTGATATTATTTAAATAATTTTTTAAATAAAAATAATAATTATTAATTAATATAACAAATGCATGACTAGAAGAGTTTTTTATTTTTTTAAAATATTTTTAAATCTGACTAGCTTGGACGTATTTAAAGAGATTCGTGCATTAATTTAACAACTAAAAAAATAATGATTTTTTATATTTTTTTTTTTTTGACTCAAAACCAGTCTGCATTTACGACAATAATTAATCAAAATTTGATTGATAATTTGTCATAAAACTACCCTGAATCCCATGCAAGTCTTTATACAATTTTATTTATTTTATTTTGATCGTAGTCATACAACTCGACACTCGATCGGTAGCTCGGGTAAAACCCTTCAATGAAGAAATATAAAGCAGCTTCAAACACGCGATATGGCTTCGTAAAAATATTGTTATTTCGATCAATAAAAGGAAGCCAATTTTTATTTATTTTTTTTCATTTTTTTTTTTACTGATGTTCATTTACTGTCACGTAGTAACTGCAATATATTTTTTGTTAATTTATTTTATTTGTTTCATTTTCTTAAAATGTTATTTGAAAAATTATATATTTTCAACATTATTCAACTTTTCTTAGATCCCTCCAATTTATCATCATAATTTTTTTTTTTTCTTTTTTATTTCTTTTCAACCCTTGTATCTTCAACTTCAGTCTCTCGTGGCGCCTTGACGTGTCCATGATAGACTCAAGTACTGTCCTCGACTCATTGTCGTGCCCATACGACATCGAGGACAAAGTAAAAAAATCATAAAAATAAAATAAAAGTACATGTAGAAGAGTAGAAGTAAAGAAATAAAAAAAAAATAATAAAAAGTAAGGGCGATAAAAAATGATGACAAAAAAAATATAATATATATATATAAAAAAGACAATTCCCGCCCCCGAGTTTGAGGGACCCTCGGGGGGATAAGCCTCAACGGGGTGCATGGTACACACAACCGCAGATGTGAATCGATATTACTGTGTTGGATGAAACCAACTTTAGAGATCGAGGTCAACGTGTTTTTATCCGTTGAAAAATAACGGAAATCTGTCTTTTTTTTTTATTTCCATTTTCCAATACATTTTCTCTCTTTTTTTTTCTATTTTTTTCTACTGACAAACTAAAAGCTCAAATGAAAAAAAAAAAAAAAAAGCATTTTGTCTTAATTACTTTTGGCTCTTTTAATAATTCAAAATTAAACTTACAAAATTATTAGTATATAATATTATTAATTATTATATATTCAAATAAATATATGAATAATATTATTTGAGCTTTAATTTATTTAAGTTATATAAAATGTCATTTTTAATTGACAGTAATATTTGTTGAATGTATTGTTGGATGTACTGGTGATGGTGTATCAATATCATTACTACTACTATCATCACCAGGTTCACGCAATTGACATGCTGATTCAAGATGTTTATTAAGATATGATTTAAGTGCAAATGATTTACGACATTTTGGACATTCATAATTTTTATCTGATGAATGTGTTTGCATATGTGCACGTAAATTTGAACGATCAGCAAATGCTTTACCACAATGTGCACAACCATATGGTTTTTCACCAGTATGACTACGTAAATGTCCTTGTAATAACCAAGGACGTGAAAACATTTTTCCACAAACACCACAACTGTGAGTTAATTTATGTGTTAATACATGCATTGCCAATGCTGGCATACTAACATATGCTTTACCACAATGTATACATTTTTTAGCTGATTGTGAATCAATACTACGATGTGTTTGTTTATGTCTTGATAAATTTGATGATGTTGCATATTGTTTACCTGTAAAAAAACAAAAAACAAATAATTAATTAATGTTTCGTTGGTAAGTACTACTAATCTTTTCATAACTATTAAATTAATTAATTAAAACTTACCACACTCGCAGCAAACATAACGACCAACTTTTGATGTTTCTGGTGCTTCAGTGTTATCATCAGTTTCATTATTATTTTGTCCATTTGTTTTTGATGTTGCTAGTGTTGATATTGACGTAGACGATGATGATGATGTTGTTGTTGTGATTGTTGGTGTTACTGTTGTTTTTTTATTTTTTGATCTACCATCAGCAACAATAAGTGTATCATATGTATATGAAGCAGCTTTAATTTCAGTTTGTTCAGTAATTGTTTGTACTTCTTTATCTTGTAATTTTGGTTGTAAATTTGGATTATTATTTTCAATATCAGAACTACATTCAGATGTTGGTGGTGTTAATGGTGGTGCTTCTAATGCTGGTTGTGTTGTTGTTGTTGCTGCTGTTATTATTGATGGTATATCATTTGATGAACTATATGTAAATAAAATTTCTTGTACTGGAGATAAAGGTATAAATACACCATTTGATGTTTGTTGTACAATTGTTGATGATGGTTCATAAATAATACCAGTTGGTTGTTGTTGATAAACAGTTGCTGTATTACCACCAATATCAATTGTATTAACACGATAAATTGATGATTCTGGTTGATAAATACTTATTTCTTGTACATTTTCATTAATAACTGGTGTTTCAATGACATCTTGAGGTCCAATAGCAACACTTGGATGTGGTAATGGTGGTAATGATCTTGATAATTCAAGAAGATCATGTGCTGCTTCTGTTTCAGCAGCTGATCTATCACGAAATAGTGGAGTTTCTTGAATAACACTATTATGTGGTATAATATGTTCAATTGTTAAATTTTTTTCGTATGTTTGAGGTGGACACATAGAAAGAGATGAAGATCTATCTTTGGGACTTGTTTCAAGTATATAAAATGTTTCTTCAGATGATTGAGGGTTATCTAATTCTTGTATTTCTTGTATTTCTTGTAATTCTTGTTGGTCCTGTTGCTGTAGTTGTTGTTCTTGTTGATCTAGTTGTTGTTGTATATTACATTTTTCTTGAGATGGAAGAGGGTGATCTAGCTGTTGTTGTTGTTGGTTTTCATGAAATTCTTTTTTAGATAAAGGAGAATCAGGTGATTCTTGCTGTTGAGGTGACGGTGGTGGTGATGGTGATGGTGGTAATGATGGTGATAATGGTAATGGTGATTCAATTCGACAAGTTTCCGTTGACACTGGAATATTTTTATTCTGGACTATTACACATTTTTCTGTAAAAAAAAAAAATAACAAAAATTAACATTTTTTTTTTCTCAGCTAATTAAAATTTAATACCGTTTTTATTTTTATTTTTTTTTTTTAATTTTTAAAATTCCAGCTGTTTAATTAAAATAAACTAACGGATTTTATTTTATTTTATGTAATTTATATTATCATAATTTTGATATTATAATTAAAATTATTAATATATTATATCAATTTTAAAAAATCCAAATTTTTTACCTTTAATTTGTTCAGAAACAGCTGGTATTTCCGGCTGTTGTTGATTTGTTAAAGGTGGTGAATTTCTATTTCTTCCCCAGGGTTCAAAACCCCTAGTTGTACTCATGTACTTGTTGCACAAGGCTTTTTTGACCATATAACACCTCGGCATCTTGATTATTATTTTTTTTTATATTTCAATTGTTGATTTAATTATCAATTTATTTATATATTATAAAAATGTAAACACTAATCTTTTTTTTAATCTTTTTTTTTTTTCCCCCAATTCTCCAATAAACATAAAATAATTATAAATATGTATAATTATTATTATTATTATTTTAAATTCTATATCGTTGCACGTTTATTTTTTACCAATTTATTAAATTTAAAATATTAAAATATGGATTTGATAAAAAAATGTGGACTTTTTTTTTTTTAATTTTAATTTACTTCAAATGTGGTCGTCAATTTGACTTAAACAAATAATTCTTAATTAATAAATTAATTTTTATTATCTAATTATTATTAACTATTATTATTATTATTATTTAATTAAATTAAATTTTTTTATTTTTATCTCCAGCTTTTACCTTGTTTTAAATATTGCTTTCGTTGTATTCACGTGGGTGGAAGTATTTATTCAATAATATATTAATCAATTATTAATCAGTCACTTGATTATTGCTAATACATTTGATAAATCACATGTAAAATAGCTTGAATAAATTCTTTTTTGTCGTATATATCTTGGATCTCCAAAATATTGATCTCTTTTTTGTTGATGCATTTCAATGATTTTTTGAGGCCAAATTATTATAATTATTTTTGATAATAAATATATAATATTATACATTTTATTAAATACATTATTGTCTTATATCAATGTCATTTGTTCACTTATTTTTGTAAATAATTAATCAATAATATGACATTAACTTAATAATTCAAACGATATATCTTGACGTAACTTCAATGAGTCTTGTTGAGGGTGGATGCCACAGGACGAGCAACAAGTTGGACAACAGGTCGGTTATACGACGCTACTTATTTGGTCGATAATAATTCCAACTATTACAACATTGTCAAAATAATTAACAAATTTCTCACAATTTTCAAATTAACCATTTATACTTTCCATAAATGATTTTTTTATAAATTATAAAATTTTATAATTCAAAGAAAGCAAATTTATTTTGAGCATATTATATTAAAAAATTTTATTTTCAAAATAAAAAAAAATGAGAAGTAAATAAAATAGAATTTAAAAATAAAAAAAAAAAAGAAAACAAATCAAATCAATAATTTGATTATATAAATAATTATTGAATTTGTCAATTTTTAAGTAAATTAAAATTGATTAAAATAATTATTTTTTTGGTATTAGTTTGATTTAGTTGGTTCAAATAGACAAAAGATAATCTTGATTTGGATAAAGGGAAAAAAAAAGGGATTGCTGGTTAAAATGTAAAATTACCCCTCCAAGATCTCCCACCCTTAGTGAGCGACCCCTATTTGCTTGGCCTGGAGCACCACCAACACACCACCACCACCACCAACACCAACCACCACTAGTACCGAGTTTCGCAAAACCGGCACTACTCAATGCACAAAAAACCAACACCACCAACACCACCACCACCAATAGACAGCCAACAAATTCAAGCTCTTTTGTATATCACAATAAAATGTATATACCAACACAATTATTTCTTAATTTCACTTTAAAAATTATATATTGTTTATGAAATTTAAAATTATTTGAATATTCAATGATTTATAATGAAAATTATTTTTAAGTCATCGAAGGATACTTTTTAAAGAAGGGTAACACACCACCTGTGGGCGCAGAAGCAACAATTGTCCGCCGTAGTGCGGAGGGTACACCGACTACATGGCTCGTCCGGGTGTGGCTGGGGTGCAACTGGCGCTTCGTGACGCCCCCGTGCTTCAACCTCAGGGCGCCTGCGTCTTTCATTGATATGTTATATAAAGTCTACGCTATTGCTCGTTGCGGGGGTAGTTTCATGCAATAATATATACATTTACAATTGTACACATATACACATTCACCACAACAAAATATTAAACTTAAATATCACATAAGGGATAAAAATTGTATGAAAAATTACAGCAACAAATAAAAAATAAATAAAAAAAAACCACCCTTATGTATATTTATATACATAAAAGTTTTAAAGATTTAAAAAGTATTTATCCATCAGGGAAAATAAGGAAGAATGAACAAAAAAAAAAAAAATGAATGAAAGAGAGCTTTTTCACCCTCGAATATTGAAATGAAAAAAATCTCAATGCATGTTATTAATAATTAATTTTGAAAAAGTATATATATAATAACAAAGTCATATTTTGAATAAATTATATATATTAGTTGAAATGAAACATTATAGTTAATGTTAATTGAATGCGTTAAAAGTGGTGGAAAAAAAAGGAGATGAAGAAGAAGATGATGATGATGATGATGAAGATGAAAAAGGGTAGGAAGCCTAAGTCAAACGAGCTCAACAGTGGCGTCGACACACGAACACCAAAGTCCCGGTCGCCTCGGCGATGCGCTATGCATCGATTTTACAGCGTTCGGGCCACCAGTAGACCAACACCTGTTACCGCACCAGATAGTACAGTGCTGCACACTCTTATTCCTTTTTATATATATATACATATATTCAATATATATGTATACATTATGATGATAACCAACGAACCGGGGACAACAAGCGGGGATATCTCCCTCTTTAAAACCCAACCCTCGCGCATTTTGCCAATCGATAATAACGCCAGACGCGGCAACGAGTCGCGCGCCACCCGAGGCATATTTTCCTATTTCAATATATATGAATGTGCTTGCAAAGTTGTATATGTGACAATGCGACACATATACATATTAAAGCTCTATGTACATTTTTTCTTTTCTTTTTATTTTTTGAATGTATTAGAGAAAAATATATTCGACAAGTTTCAAGCACCCAGGAGGTGATATGCTGCGACTTTCAATCCGGAAATTGTTGTTAAATTTTGTTTTTTTTTTGAGCTTTTATGAAAGTTGAAAATTTATTTTTATATTGAATATAGCAAACAAGTTAAAAATTATTATTTTTTATATTTTAAATTTGATTTGGAAATTTATGATTTAATAAATAATATATGATTTATGAATCATACGTTTTTATATTTACAAGTTGGTCAATATTTTAAAATGTGACTGCTTTTTTTTTGTAGTTTTAAATTATTTGGTTTTTTTTTTAACCACTGGAATGAAACAGACATTCCGTAACTCCCACCAGTGAAAATTATTAAATTTATCAATTCAAACTTTGAACAATTACTCAGTGACTAATTAATTATTTAATTTAAAATATTTTAATAAATTATATTTAAATTCAATAAAACTTTACAAGTAAAAAAAAAAAAAAAATAACTAAAAAAATTTTCCAACAAATAATAGCATTCTTTACATAGCGTTGCTTCAAAAGACAAAATTCTTTTTCAAACTTTTTATTTATATATTCTACAAACGTTCATGTGTTCAAGGATTGAATTTATGTTTTTATAACATTTGATTTTTCTTCAACAAAAAATGATTCATGTCCTGTTTTTTTTTTCCCTGTGACGAAAAAAAAAATATATATATATTTTTTCCAAGTTTATTACCCCCGACAAATAGAGGGTAAGCAAAAATATAAAAAATAAATAAAATAAAATATCAGGATCTCTTGAAATTGCAGCAGCAGAAAAGCAAGCAAAAGAGAATTCCCCTTTGTAAAAGCATCTTCCGGATGTCTGATGATGATGATGGTGTCCCTTCTTTCCCTTTTTTTTTTTTTTTGTAACATTTTACCCTCGACCACTGGCATTAATTTTGAAGTCGTACTATTGTTATAAATATATTTTTTTTTTTCATAGATCAAAGCTGCAATGCAGTTACGGTATATACGATATTTGGAATGGAATCTGCAAGAGATAGATTATTGGGTAAATGTAAGAAGGGCTGAGGGGCTGAAAATTTGACGGCTAGATATATGTATATAAGAACAAGTTTTTGATGCACACACCATGGTCAATGACCCCTCCGAAAAGAGAAAAAAAAAAAAAGAGGCATGTCATTGGCAGTAGAATAAGAACATTCTGTTGTATTTTAGTTGATCATGATCATTTCGTTCTGTACTATATATTTACTGCAATGTCAGATGATATTTGTCCCCTCTGTTTCATCGGAAAAAGCTTAACCTACCAAATCCAACTGCAAATGTTCATTTTACAATTCGATCTACACATGGTTTATTTATCATCAAGTTTAATATTTAACATTTATTTTTTCACAAATGCCATGTGAAATATATCTCCCTATATTTTTTTCTTTCTATATTATTATTCAAAAATTCACAGGGAAAAAAAAAAAGAGGAAAATATATTTTAACGATAGCATATATGTTTAATCTTTGATTTGATATATATTTTTATAAGAGTAAAAGGAAAAAAAAAAAACGATTAGGGTCGTGTGAGCTTTAACAAAGTTTCCACTCACTCGGTACAATCGATGAAAATTGCTGAGACAGTATACATATATTTATTTATTTTCTATATATATATTTAATGTCTCTGTTGTGTAATTTTCCATGATAAATTTTTCATTTAAAGCTTGCTTTTTTTTTTATCAATATTTATTATAATATATTTATGAAGAAAAAAATTTCTAGCTATTTAAAGAAATTTTTTTATAAATTAATTTAGACAGTAACACAATTTTACTGTCTAAATTACTCGGTAAATATTTTGTAAACTATTTTTTTTTTATTGCAAATTATTCAAAGAAAAAGTAAAATAACTTGTAGTCCATTATTGTTGTAATTAAAATTATATATTGATGTTTAAAATTTTTTTATTTGCAATTGAGTTCAACAATAATTTATGAGAAAGCTCGATTATTTTCTGATTTAGATACTGATTTAACAATCGTGCTCAAGGGCTTAATATATTGAGTCTGTTCAATGCGCATGTATATATATATTAAATATATATAAAGTTTACTAGATTGCACAAGTTAAATTAGTACCTGATGCTTACGTCACGCAATTCCGACATGTCTTATCATCAAGTAATATCTTTCTTTCGAGTTACCCTCCTTCTCCTCCTCCATCTTCAAATTCTAACAATAATATAACACAATAGCACTAAAATTTCCCCCTATACAACATTGAGTTTTATTTTATCATTTAATCATACAAAAAAAAAAATCACGTATACATTAAATTATTTTATTTATAATGCTCTGTAATCAGTGACTGTATTTTTATTTTTACCTAATCATCATTTAGCTTTTTTTTTTTTTTTTTTTATATATATCGTTAATCTATATTTAATTAATCAAACCGTCGGTCAAAGTATATAACGCCCTTTTTATTTTTTTTGTTTCTCTAATCTGTGTTAAAATCATTGTTGTATATATATTTTTAGAAAGCCATATATATAATGAGTAAAAATAATCGATATAATAAATTTTTTGGTAAATTTAAAAATTTAACAATGTCATTAGGGAAATAGATTAAAATAAAATATAATCATTATTTGATTGTTTAAAAATTTGTGGCTTGTTGCGTTGTTTGTTGTTTTTATTATTTATGGTTGATTTAGTATATGAGGGTTTGAAAATATAAAAAAAAATATATATATGATGATTGCTTTTGAGTGGGAGAATTGGATTGAAAATGATGAAAAGTAAGAGTTGCTGCGTGTACATAAGGTATATAAGGGAATGAGTGGTTTGTATATGTGAATTGGGGGGTAAGTGGTATATCCACAGGTAGTTGACTTTACTAGTCGTGTTTTCTGGAAGCAAAGATTCGCAACTGGTGTGTTATTCATCCACGCGCAAACTCGTCTCAGTTGCGCAACTTTTTTTTTTTTATTTCTTGTCGATTTTTTTTTATTTATGTTTGCTGATGAATTAAGTTTAATTGTATTGTTTTTTTTGGGACAAAAAATATTGTACTCCACCTGATGTTCTGTACAATAAAACGAAATGAAAAAGCTTTTTTTTTTTTTTGTTTACGCAAAATTCACAAAATAATAAATGTGTCAATACAAATTTAAGCCACCCTTTGTTTTTCTTTTTTATTGGTTATTGTTGGCTTTTTATAAGCAAAGAAATTTATTGCTATCTTATTATCGTCATAAAAACATCGAGATATAATAAATTATTTGATAAATATAATATTTCTGATCAAAAAATAAAATAAAAAAAATATTAAGATGTTGTTTTATAATTGTATCGTTAATATCTTTATATTTTTTTTTTTTTAAATTAAGACTTGTATAATAAATCAAAATCTAAACTCACGCAAAAGTCAAATTTATTTAAAAAAATAAATAATAATAATAACAACAGTCAATTTAAATTTTATTGACCCTTGGAGAATATAAAATTATCCATAAAATAAAAAATAAAATGTATATACATAAAAGTGATATAAATACGATTACAAACAGCATGCACTTCCGTATTGACTGAGGGATATATTTAAAAGAAAAAAGAAAAAAAAAAAAATACAAACAATAGTATATATAGTGTTATAATTCATGAAGAAAAAAAAAAGCAAGCAAGCTGAGGGTTCGACAAAGTGCACGAAAGTACCAACGTAGTTTATACCAGGTGTTCCATGTGCAAAAGTGTTAGCATGTATATTCATAAATCCAACACGTTGATAAAATTTCACATATACATTTGAGACACGTTCGATTAAACTCGGTATAATATATATCACCATTTATTATAATAAGGAAAAATATGAGGGGTGTTACGAAAAAAAAGACCGAAGGGAGCAGAGGTAAGCCAAGGGATGAGGAGAACCGAGAAACATAGGTAAGGGCTATATGTAAAAAAAAGAGAAAGATGAAAAAAGGTTTTGAAGAGTCGCGTTGGCGTGGGTCAGTAGATGAGGAAAAAGAAGGCATGTAAGTAAGGCCAGTGGGATATTCGATACGTGGCTTTAAGGGGTGGTGTACTGTGCCACCCTAACATGGCACGTGGGGTGATGCCAGGTGTTGCCCGTATATCGTGTATACTCGGTAACTATCGTTTTATAATTCGGGTCGATGCGACGATTTAGAGCATGCGCAATTGTCATTTCTTTTTGTCAGCAACCCCTCTGCAATCAACATCTATTCTGTCTGCAATATCACTTAAATTTAAAACAATCATTTTTTCCTTTTGTTTTTTCATTTTATCATAAATAAAATACTATATTTTAAAACAAATATACATATATTAAAAGTTTCTTTTTTTTTTGTTTATATTATTTGTTTAAATAATATTTGATTTTCGAGATTAATTTTTTTGCAAATTAAACATATATATAAAAGTATATTATTATTTTTAGTATTCAAGTAGTGTGAGTAAAGGTTCGAGTGGACACGTTAGTGCGCAAGTACAATTTTTATCCCCCACCCTTGTTGTGTTTTTTTTTTTTGAATCATTTTTTTTTTTTTTTCGTTTTTCGAATATATATGTGTGTGATACGTAGATATATATATTTCATCCCTTGCCACCGCCTCAACAGTCACTGCTGCACCCCGTTACGCGTTGTGTATACATATTTTTAATATAAAAGTGGGGTACATTGAAATATTCGTTGGGGCTCATAATAACGAGTGGCAGCAGCGAAACAACATCATCAAGTGGCAACAGATAGTAACGCGTTTAATTTTTCAAATACAAACACACACACCACACACCACACAACAACGACATCGACGTCTTCTTCGTCTCTTTCATTATTATTATGTTTTTTTAAATAAAAAAAAATATAAAATGGAGGAGTATATTTATTTGCAATATAATTAATTGTAAAGAAAAAAAAATAAGCAATAAAAGAAAATAAGTAATAAAGTTATTGTGATAATGCTGAATAGGCACATCATCACAAAAGAGAATAATTATTAAGAGATAATTAATAGATAAAGGAAAAAAAAAGGTACGAAAGAAAAGTGTAAAAAAATAAATCAGTCCAAATGATGGTGGCAAATATAATGCTTGAGATTTAGAGCCGATGACGAGGTGCCGTGGTTCTATAACACCACCAAAGCCGGATCGTAATGCGGATCGTCAACAGAGAAGACTGAAATTTAGAGTTAAAAAAATTCGACGAAGACGTCGTCGGTGTCGTGTTGTTAGTGGTGTATAAATATATTATTATTTATAAATATATAATTTTTTTTCTTGTGTGTGTGTGTGGGAGGTGAATAAAAAGTGTATATTGTTTTTTTTTTTTTTTGTATAATAAATTTGAAAAAAAAAAGCCCAACAAAAATTATAAGAAAAAAATTAAAATAATAGTTTTGATATTATTATTATAAAAAAAAAAGGGGTGAATTTCTAGTCATTAAAAATGCCACGCTGTTTAATGGCAAAAAAATGGAAGGCATATCCTTGGCCTGATAGACAAGATGATGAAGATAATCAAGATAATGAAAATTGTTTAGAAAAAACAACAACAACAACGAGTGAGAGTGAATTGATTGACACCGTCCGTGAAAGAAGACGAATGATTGTTGAGACTGAGGATGAGGAGATTGACGTTGTTGGTGATAGTGGGAACGATGGCAACAGGGCGAGTCAGCAGACATGCTGGGGACCCCACAGCCCCACTGCCGGCACCACCGCCCCAAGTCCACCACCACTCAATGCCTCGGGGGCACTTTACTATCATGGTAATATTCTTTTTTTTTTATTTTTCATTCTTTCAATTTTTTAAATTACACAATAGCAACTACTATTTTCATTCTTTTTTATTTAAAAAAAAAAAACTACCCTTGTTGTTTTTTCGTTTTTTTTTTCATTTTTTTCGTTGCATGTACTTTGAAAGCATTGTGTGACAATCAGACTGTTGCATTTTTATATATATATTTTTTTTTCCATGTCAATCAATTTGTTTTATTTTTTATTTTTTCAACATTTTTTGTAATGTTTTAAATATATTGCCAATTTGCCACGCCCATTATTTAACGTATTATCTAAAATTTATAAAAATATAGTAAATAAATTTAAATAAATTAAAGTAGCAATGATTTTTTCGTGTGTATGTTTTTTTTATTTTTATTCAACACTTTAATAATTTTTTTTTTTNTTTTTTTTTTTTTGGCTTCTTTCCCTCGCGTTGTTGGCAACAGTTTTCAACGTTTTTTTTTTTCTATTTTTTGCGAATGATTCCTAAGCTACTACCCCTTGCGAATGAGGTCGTTTCGCGTGTTGCGCAGACTTGAAAATTTTGTCTCATACACTCATCGTTACCCTATAATATTTTATCTTTTTTTCGTTTATTATCTTTACATTCTCCCGTTTTGCTTTCTCCCTAGAGATATAAAATTATTTTATTGTATAAATGGCTGATAAGTAGTATGTATCGTTGATCTATATGTATGTGCACATGCAGAATGATGTTTGGCTTCTTCCCCTCGATATTACTTAACTAAAAATGCTACAATAAACGTGATATTACTCCCAAATGTCGTTGAGTCATGTTCTTATTACCAGCTGTTATATATATATGATTTATTTTATTTATTTTATTTTTGTCTGACTATTCTACAGTATTACTACTTAATTTTTTCATCTCTCTTGGATTCGTTTGATCTATACAAGTATTATGTTTTAATTTAAAAATATTTAATAACATACAATAAAATTTATAATATATTTTTTTATTTTGTCAATGTAATGCTTCCTTTATTGTGGAGCTCCTTTACTCGTCGGCCTTCGATCCAATCGGTGCGCTGCCAGTTGAGCGCCGTAGGTCGATTGCAATATCCAACTTTTTTTTTTTATTTTATATATAAAAATATATCGCTCTGTTGATTTTCTATATAAATATTTGTCTCTCTGTATTGTTTAAAAACCTTGTCATGCTATTATCAATATATTTTCCTGAAATTTCTTCGTATAATTACTTTTTATTTCTCCGAATTTTCTACCAATTCTAATCCAAAGCAATACAAAATAATGCAAAGTAATCCGGATATATTCCCGCTATAGGGATGATTCTCCACACAAAAAAAAAAAAAATCGAAAATCAAACATTTATCAGGAGTCTTTTAAATTTATTTATTAAATTTTTTTTTTCACCAATTTTTGGCAGTATTCCTATTATTTTGGTGCAGTGGATTACGCATAAAATACAACTAAAATTTTAAACTCATCATAACTTTAAAACTTTTAGATAAATATATAAAAAAACAAAAAGCTTTAATTTAAATATGTATTATATAAAATTTCTTAACAATATAAAAATTTAATTTTTTCTTTTTTTTTTCATAACTAAAAAAGAAAAAACTTTTATATCTTTTTGTATGTTTTAAAAGTTATATAAAAATCGTGCCTGACCTTTACATTTTTTAAGAATAAAATTGATGCATAAGTTATTTCCGTTTCTTCAGTTTCGACTGCAAACTCAACTGTGACATATACCAAAGTTGAATATAAATTTTTAAGTTTTTCCATTATTTTATTTAATCGATTAACGTGGGAAAATACGGACTTACTCAACAAGTGGTCAGTTGGTATTACGTGACGCGGCATTTCTAATCAATTGTAAAATGAATAAAAAAAAATAATAATCATAATTATTATTATTATTATAAAATACTAGCATGATTGTCAACAAAAATAACTCAAGTATAATAATAATAATAATAATGAAAAATAATTTCATTATAGTATAAAGTTATATAGATGTATTATAAAAGCGAACAAATTGTGAGGGGTTAAGAGGAGAAAGAGGAGAAGGAGGAAATGGATGATGATGAGGAAGAGGAAGAGGAATATAGGAGGGTAGATAAAAGTTTAGTTGAAACGTGGAAAATATCAACAGCGTGCAGCCAAGCGTCCATTCGACGTTATTGATCCTTGCCACCCCTTCACCACCCTGTTGATGAAATGCATGTCTAGATATATATACAGCAAGAGAAAGAGAGAGGCAAGAAGAGAGAGGGAGAAAGTACTTCCCCATCTATTCGAAAGCCCCTTCCGCATCGCTAAAATCTATCTGTTGACTCCTTCCTTTCATTTTAAAGTCAATAATATATAGCAGGACCAACTCTATATACTTTTAAGATCGATAACACAATTTTTATGATTTATTACTCTTTGCTATACTAAAACTACACATATTTTTACATCTACTGACTACTAAAAATACCAACAATATACCATATATATATATACAAAAAGTATTTAAGTGTGAAACGCCTTGACGTGTTACAAATTGGATTTTAAACGAGCCTTGCAAAAGTAGCTGTCTCTTGTTAATTTACATATATTTTTTATTATTATTATTATTCTCTCTTTCTCTCTCTTGGTTTTTTTTTTTTTCATGCTAAATATATTTTCTTCTTTTTAAGTCTTGTTCTGATTGCATAATATTTATTTGATAAAAAAATAAAATTGATAACGAGTCGAGAAAGATATATATGAAAAAAAAAAACTGATGCAAAAGAGTAATGTAAATAATAAAAATAATAATCATGATAAAAAGGGGCGTTGGTGTTGCAAAAAAAAAATAAAGAATTTGTGATAGGCATCCAAGTGGCACCTTCTGATCGAACGTCGAATTGTAAAATCTTGATAGGAATCACGAATCGTCTACGTTGTCGTTGTTGTTATCGTCAACGTTGCAGCAACAAAAAAAGCAAAAAAAAATACTTGAAGGGTTATTGCATCTAGCATGAAAATATATTATTTTAATATAAAACTTGAATTTTTTAAAGATTAATATCTCGTGTCTATTTAGGAAGTAGTATATATTTTTTTCGTACACGAAGCATAACTGTATTTTTTTTTTTTTTTTTCATAGATTGTTTTTATATCTAGGAAAAAATTGGTCTCCCTATAGCTGTAGATTTAAACGGCAACATGTGGTAGTCACAGCTGTTGTCGTCACAGGAAACAAAATACCACCTGGGGGAGACATTTAGTGTTTATCTTTATGCAATATTATTATATGATTTTTTTATTCATGTTTTTATAATTTCTTGTACGTGTATGTATTTTTTAAATATACGAGACCGATTACGCGCCTCCGGCGCGTGTTTGCATATATTTTTTTTTTACGTATAAATAATATTTTTTCGTATTATTTATCTGTATTATATTATATTATAAAGTTTGGTGTTTACACTGAAAATTTTCCATGTCATTTCATGTGACACAACACCTATCTCGAGTAAGAGATCGATCAAAAGCTTCAATATTTTGACACTTACTTTTTTTATTATTCGATTATTTTATAATTTTTCTTATCACACGAATGACAGCACAGAAACTGTTAAATTAAATTTCAATTGTAACTAATGACAAATTGTGATGTTTATTTTTTTGATTGAAAAAAAAGCAATTATATAAATTATACATAAGATTAAGTTAAAAAAAATTATTTATTGTTATATATTTCCAAAAAATAATTTAAAGAATCTCAAAGAAAACATAATGGTAGACTAACATTGGCGGACTTTATTATTTAAATGTTATTATTTTATTCAATATACAAAGAGTAATAATTTTTAATTCAACTTTCATTTTATTTCAATACGTAGAATTATAATTTTTTTAAATTTATATATTCTTACATATTTTAGAATCTATCAATAATCGATATGTTTTAATAATCAAATTATCAAGAATTCTTTAATTATATTTAATTGATCATTAAATTAAATACAGATATATCATATTATATATTTGTGAATTTAAATATACGCAAAATTTAAACATCATTTTCATTATCATTTTTTCGACGTTTTACAACTGCAGATAAACGTTGAAAACTCCTTAGAACTTGTGTCATAATAGCCAATGTTTTTTCTTCCAAAACATCCACGTGGTTAATATCTTTGACTTGAAAAATTGGTATTTTTGAAAATATAAAAATCAAAATTTATACAAACAGTAATAAATGAACAGATAATATACAAAATTGAATGCCTACGATCATTGTAAATGACTCCACGCATTTTAACAGCAACACCAGTTTTTAAACGTTCATCATCTGGGGGATAATGAATAATTTTAACCAACACGTAATTTTCTTTATGATCAACAATTTGGCCTAATCCATGTGACTTCTCTCCTTCTTCAATCAGAAACATTAATTTCAAATAAGCTTCAACTTCTAAAAATAAAAATTAATAGAAAGGATAAATAAATATTATATTTTTATAATCTAAAAAGAATTAAAATTCATATATCATTGCCGATATATTTAATTTTTGTTATTAACAAATCTTCCAATTCAACAAATTGATAATTAATATCAACATCAACAGACCATCAATATAATTATCTAACTCGAATCTTGATAATTAAATTCCAATTATTACTGCAATCCATTATTATTGCAAATAACCAACTTGGTTGACCTTTAATATTGACAGCATTTATATCGGTTATTAAATCAACGAAACCTGTAATATCACTGAAATAATAAAAAAAAAGTTAATATCATTGTATTGAAATAATAAAAATTAATAATAAATTATATACTTACTGACAAAAATTTGTTACCAGTACGAAAATCGGCTATTTTTTAATCAGATGTAAATTCATATGACATGTTGCATCATTGAAAAAATAGAAAATAATAATATATTTTTATTCAATATTTCACAGATAAACCACGAAAAAATCAGTATATACTTATAATTTATAAAATAAACAACTGGGAAAATAAAAAAAAAAAGTATAATCACACACACACTTTTATAAATTTATACCTAGTAACCACGTAGTAACCAAATTCTAAGTTTTTTTTATTGAAAAAAAAAAAAATATAAATATATTTACGACACTTTTTTCTTTATTTCATTTATAATAAATTATTATTTTCAAAATCGGCCAATTCGTGCAGCAGCTGATGCACTTATGCCGCATTTATACATATAGTTTTTGTAAACGTACCCACGAAAATGTCCAGCATCACAATTTACACACAGACACAGTCTACCACGTTTTTTTTTATGTTAAAAACAGAATAGTAGTTTCTATTATTCTATTATTCACTTCTATTATTTTCATTTTATAAATATTATAATATGACGTAATACTAATTTTTTTTATTATTTAAAATATATTTTTTGATGATAAATCACACACTTTTTATTTATGATTAATAAGACGTAGTAACCACGTAGCAACCAAACGTTTTATTGAAAAAAATATTTAAATAGACAATATATTAATATATATGTTTTAATTAATATTTTACTTTTCTTCAACGACAACAACACAACTGACAAATAAGTATAACTGCCAACCGCTTGAAAAAAAAACAAACATAGCAACTACACAACAACACGTAGCAACCACATAACACGTAGTAACGTGTTAGTGTGAGAGAGAAAACAATAAAATATTATTTATAAACAAATGCTAAAAAATTTCGACCAATCATATTACGAATAAAAAGCGGTCAAGTGTCCTTTTTATAATAGGATAATTACAACACTATTTAATTATTTAAAAATAACAATGTTTCTTTCTCAATTGTTTTTTTTTTCCAATGGAAATGAATAACGGAACTTTATTTTGAATTAAATATCGTTCAATGTCAGTTTGTTATATACAGTGTTCCCTTGAGAAATCCGTTTGGGTCGAAGGCGTGTTCTGAATGAATAATGAAAATTTCCGGTGATCGCGACGATTTATTACTATCAATAAGACAGACGAGATATTATAAATTGACATTGAGTATAAAAGAAGAAGAAAATTTTTACCTATATATATATATTGAGTGGATTGTGGATCATATTTTATCTTTCATTTTATTTTATTTTTATAAATAATGATGTAAAAGACAGTTGGGTTGTTTTTTTTCTTCCTGATAATCCTGATCATAGAAAAAATATCGCAAAAGAGGCCTGTCATTTTTTTTTTTTGTTCTAACTGACCACATCAGCTGGATGAATTTGATGATAGAAAATATATAGATTATTTTTTTTTTTTTACAACGTTATTGATGTATTGAGAAAGGCTATATAGATTATAGAAAAAAAAAAAGAGTATATAAAGGGGACAAATATGATGCAGATAATCTGAAGAGAAAAACTACATATATGGAGAATAATCCTGGGGATATCAGCCTTCCACTCGATCAGACTGATCACCGACTTTCCGTTGCTTCTTATTGCACTTGAATGGCTTGTTTTTTATATTTATATATTCGTTATTTGATAAATTTAATAAACATACTATTTATAATAAATTTATACACGGCAAAAAAAAAAAAACAAGATAATTCAATTTGATGATTAGTATATTTAAATTGATAAAAAAAAAAATGTTAATTTCTTTTTTTATATATTTTTTTTTTGTAAACACCTGTTGACCTGTATCAATTTTCACATAAATATATGTATACATATACAATGTGAGTGTATTTGTGTGGACAGAATGCTAATAATATTTTTTAAATTTCAGGTTACACACACGAGTCATGGTTACATCATGAGGAACCACCAAAATATGCAACACTTCGATCAGCTGCAGAATTGGCACGTCCCATAAGTGAATCACCTACTCCTGATTCAAATACCACAATATTAACACCACCACCAACATCTTCTTCTTCTTCCTCATCATCATCATCATCATCACCGTCATCGCCACCAGTTTCTCTACAAACATCATCATCACAAATTCAAAATATTCCAAGAAATAAAAGTCTTGCAATGTGTTTTACAAGTACTGGAACAGCATTGTCTTTACCACCAAAGAAGAAAGATATTTATCGTCCATATAGTCTTCAGCCTTGCAATGATATTATAAGAAATTCAGCTGAAGAAGAATTATCAGCAGCACAAGCAATATTGGATTTAAGTGCATCACCAGCAGCTCCAAATAATTCTATATTTATTCATACATTAACAATACCACCACCAACACCAGTTATTCAACAAACACAACCACAACAATCATCATCAACACCATCAGTAATAACAGTTCATCAACCAGCACCAATTCCAGTTTCTGTACTAGTACCAGTACCATCACACAATAATATACGTCAAGATAATACAACATCAGAAACAGAATTATCAATTGAAATAAATTCTGATGATACAAATAGCAATAATGGAAGCAATAAAACAGTAGCATATACTTATGAAGCATTTTTTGTATCTGATGGAAGATCAAAACGTCGTTCAACAACAACAACATCATCATCATCATCAACAACAACAGCAACAGCAGCAACAGCAACAGCAGCAATACCAGAAAAAGAAGCATCACAACCAGAAAGACCAAAATTTACATGTACTGAATGTGGTAAACAATATGCAACATCATCAAATTTATCAAGACATAAACAAACACATAGAAGTTTAGATTCACAATCAGCTAAAAAATGTATACATTGTGGTAAAGCATATGTTAGTATGCCAGCATTGGCAATGCATGTATTAACACATAAATTAGCACACAGTTGTGGTGTTTGTGGAAAAATGTTTTCACGTCCTTGGTTATTACAAGGACATTTACGTAGTCATACTGGTGAAAAACCATATGGTTGTGCACATTGTGGTAAAGCATTTGCTGATCGTTCAAATTTACGTGCACATATGCAAACACATTCATCAGATAAAAATTATGAGTGTTCAAGATGTCATAAAACATTTGCTCTCAAATCGTACCTGAATAAACATCTTGAATCAGCATGTTTACGTGATGATGAAATGCAATTATCAGAACAAGATACAGCATCATCTGGTCATCATTCACCACAATTAAATCGTGGCTTGTAGCACACTGATGATGATGATGATAATGAAAGTTGTCATAGTTATTTAGATAGCTAGCAACTTTTAAATGAGTAAACACAACAATACTCACAGTTAGATGAAAATATTCAATTAAATTAAATTTATTATATGCAACAGCAAATTTAAAAAGAGCCAGTACAAGCCAGATTTAACTGGAATTTAAAGAAATTTAATTGTCAATTTGATGAGCTATTGATGCTTGAAAAAAAAATAAGATAAATAATATTGCTGAGTGCTTATTTTAATTAATTGAAATGTAGATTAAGTAGAAAAGTGCCAGTTTACGGAGCTTTTGCGAGTCTTTGATTTTGCGTGGGACCCATCAAACTAATCAAATATTCCTAGAAATAAACAGTCAAAAAATTAACAAACCTAGGAATTATGAAAATGTCTGCGTTTTACCAAACACGAAAAAAATAAAAAAATCTAAATTTATCAAATGGCATACAAAAACCTCCATAATGCCATTTTTTTTTTTTTTTTTTT
>MKYW01000039.1:352741-402466 GCA_015776835.1 Aphidius ervi
AAAAAAAAAAAAATAAATAAATAAAACGTGCATGACGAATATGAAAGAAGTGTTAAAAAAATGATAACGCAAGGTTAACTATATTTATAGAAATATGTTGAGGTATGTATAAAGACCTGATAAATAAAAAAAAAAAAAAATATTATTATTCATAAAAAGGAAACGTTAAAATAGTTGACTTGACTTATTAATACAGAGTAGAAAGCAATATTAATTTCACACATAAAAAGTGTATCATTAACTAAAAAAAAAAAAAATTAATTTAAACATAAAATTATATATACCTTTAATAAATAGGTATATATACAAATATAAATACAATATTCATATATATAACATGGCATTTAAAAAATGCATAATTAATAAGTTGAAAATTATATTTAAATAATATAGATTTTAAAATGACAAAAAAAAAAATAATAATAATGTCGCATCGTGAACATAGAAAAGCAATTGATGAAATAATTAAAAACTGATATAAAAAATATATATATAATTATTTATAAATTTGCATGAATACGTAGAGCAATTGAAGCAATACTAAAAAAAAAAGCAATATTCATCATTTTAAATTAATATAAATTAACCAATTAAAAAAATAATGAAAATAAATTCAAAAAACGTAATCGCAAATAATTGATTTAAAAAATATATAGAAAAAAAAAAAAAAAACACCACTTATATATATTATTAAAATTACTTAATAATTTTAATAAAAATAATATTTAGATATTATAAATAATTACGTAGATGCTAATATGACAGTTAATTTTTGAAAATTGATTTTGGCTCAATAAATGTTTACAAAGAAAAAATAAAAAATAAATAAAATATTTGAAATAAATTAAAATAATAAAAGCAAATTTATTTATTTACTTATTTTTTTTAATTTTTTTCATTTAATTTAAAAAATAAATATTATAAATTTTGATTATCAAAGTGTTTCATTATATAGGACTGGTTATTTGTTATGAAAAAAATTACTGTAACTTGATAAAACACCAAATGAATTTGTATGTTTTTTATAAATATTAATTGATTGTTCATTTGAATGCAAAATATATATGTTTATTTAAATATTTATTATATTTATTTAAATAAATATGTATATTTAAAAAACATATTTCCCCATGATTTTAATGATACACTCATTGAAAAATTGATTAAAAAAAAAAAAATTAACGAAAATACATTTTAAAGAAAAATAAATAAAAAGACAAAAATGATAGTGACGCTAGATTTATTAAAATTTAAGCTTTATTCTCGTTAAGAGATAATTATTGTAACGAATATTTACATACGTTTGTATTTATAAATTAGTTAATACAAAACTCCATTTCATTGTGACACGATTTAAAACAATTAAAAAAAAATATATAAAGAAAAAAAATATACAAAAAAACGACGTTGTAAATTTAAATGATGAAAAATAAATAAGAAAATATTTAAAAAACACAAAAATTATGAAAATAATTCCTTCTTTCCTATTAAACTATGATTTATTTTTTATTTTTATTTAAAAAAATCAATTAATTTATGTAAATTTTATTTAATATTATATCGTATATTCCCCTTGACTATATACATAAAATTATTTATGAATAAACTGATAAACATTAAAGAGATACTTGTATTATCACAAGATAATTAATCTTGTAATAACACATTTATACTTAACGAAGCTGTGTAATAAAAAAGCAGTAATACACAAACAAGCGTCAGTATCATAATATTTTTTCAAGAGATACATTATAGTTTAATTATTATTTGAAATGATACAGTATTTAACAATAATTTTTGTGTTATTAATTTCTAAATTATCTGGCTCTTTGTCTGAACAATTATTAACAGAAATAGTTAGTACAAATAAAGGACCAGTTTGTGGTGAAATTGTTAAAACTGTACAAAATTTAATTGATTATTCAGCATTCAGAGCAATTCCTTATGCAAAGCCACCAATTGGTGAACTAAGATTCAAGGTATTTTTGTTTTTTTTTTGTTTTGATACAATAAATATTATTTTATATAAATTTTATTGTTGTCAGCCTCCAGTTGAAGCTGATTCTTGGAATGAAGTTTTAATTGTCACAAATGAAGCAAATTTATGTCCACAATTAAATAGTACTGATAAATCATTTCGTGGAAATGAAGATTGTCTGTATCTTAATGTTTTTACACCAAAGGTAATTATTATTTTATATTAAATAATAAAAATAAAAATGCTATATTTATAATAACTGGCTTGTTAATTTTTTTAGATTCAATTTAATAAAAGTGATAATGAATTATTAGCTGTGATGGTTTGGATTTACGGTGGAGGATTTTATGAAAGAGATATAAATAGTTCACGATATGGACCAGATTTTTTAGTTGAAAATAATGTTGTTATTGTTGATATGAATTATCGAGCTGGAGCATTAGGTAAAATTATTAAATAATTAAAAATACATTCACTTATTAAATCGTAAATTTTTATTTAGGTTTTTTATCATTAAATCATCGTAATGCAACTGGAAATATGGGTTTAAAGGATCAAGTACTTGCATTAAAGTGGGTTAAAAAAAATATTAAAAATTTTGGTGGTGATCCAATGAGGATTACAATATTTGGACAAAGTGCTGGTGGTGCTGCTGTTATGTATCATAAAATATCTGATGCTTCACGTGGTAAGATAATTTTTAATATACAATAAATTTTATTGTATATTTAATTTTTTCAATTTTTTAGGATTATTCAATGCATCAATATCAATGAGTGGAACAGTATTAAATCCTTGGGCAATATCATCAACTGATGAAGCAGTATCACGTGCATTTTTAGTTGGTAAAAAACTTGGTGTTACAACATCCGATAAAGAATTGTTATTGGAAAAATTATATAATTCAACACCAGAAGAACTTGTTCGTGCTTCTCAAATATCTGTTGGAGTAAGTAATTAATTATTTATTTATTCAATTAATTATAAATTAAAAATTTTATAATATTATTTATAGATAGATTTATTTTTTAAACCAACAATCGAAGATCCTGATATTGCAACAAATCCATTTTTAACAAATTGTCCAATTAAAATATTAAAATCACAAAATTATACACAACTTCCAGCTATGCTTGGATTTGTTGAATATGAAGAGCTTCAATCTGGTGATGGTTAGTATTTAAAAGAGATAATTTTATAAATTTTATCAAATATCTAATATATTTTTAAAAGAATTTTCAAAGATTGGAGTATCATTAATACAATTAATTAATTCAACAAATATTTCTAAATTAATTAATACAACAGAGCTAGAAATATTGGCAAAAAAATTACATGACAATCATGTTTATGCACTTATCAATGTAAGATTATATAAATATATTTATTTATAATTTAAAAATTAATTTAATAGTTTATCTTGACTTACAGGCATTAAGTGATTATTTATTTGTTGCTGGAATTGATAAAACTCAACAATTATTGGCTGATGGTTCTGCGCCAATATATTATTATAAAAATTCATTTGATTATGATATGTCATATCACAAAGTTGAAAATAGATCTAATCTTAATGGCACTGCTCACAGTGATGATATATATCATATTTTTTGGCTTGAAAATGCTCATCAATCACTCGATCCATCTAGTGACATAAGTAAACATAGAAATAAATTAGTTAAATTATGGACGAATTTTGCTAAATATTTGTAAGTTAAATTTTAATTATTTTATACCACTTACATCATATGATGATTATGTTAATTGTCATTTTTAATTTAAGTAATCCAACACCAAATGGAACTCAAGACAGTCTTTGGATTCCATCAGGAAAAGAAGGAATGATTCTAGATATTGGACAAACTGATGCCAAAATGGCACCAAGACCAGCCAGTTCATTTGTTCAAATTTTACAAAAACTTACATTAAATTTTGAAGAAAAATTAAATGGATGTTTATAATAATATGTATCTACTGACATTTAAAATGAAATTATCCTTATATCAATTTAAAAACAGAAAAATAAAAAAAACCAGTTATTTTTATTTATTTATAAAAAATTTCAGGGTCATTTGTTAGTTTGATCATCGATCCATATCTATATGCTTGTTATAATCAATTAAAAATACTTATATTATCATTATTATTATCTTGACGTTGATGATCAGTCATTTTTTTTCCATCAGCTGTTATATTAAATTAACAACAATTAATGGAAATTAAAAATTATCACTTTATGTTGTACGATTGTTTAATATTTAATAATAATTAAACTAGAAATATTATTATTAACACTTGAATAATAATATTTTTTTTATCTCAAGTGCATTTTAATTACTTTTAAAAATTAAAATTTTAATAAAATACGATATTTGTCGACATTAAAACAAGGAAGTTATCAGTATAATTTATTACTGCCAATCTATTAATCATGATGATTAGCATATTCTTGTATTTATCTGATAATTTTTTTATGATTTTAAATTTTTTATATCTCTTTTCCCCACTACGAATCATTCAAATAGTATTTAACACGCTCAGTGAGCATATCATCATTGATAAATCCAACCGACACGAGTTTTTTGTTTCTAAACATTTTTTTTTAACAAGAAAAAAATTAAAAATGATTTTTAAAATTATTATTTTAACACTTGTTTGTACATGTAAGTATAAAAAATAATTTTTTTTTTTTTTCGATAAATGATTATTTATTTTATGTATATTTTATATCTTAGATGTTGTTTGTAATGGCATGGAGGAATCAACATTACCAGAAGGTAATATACATATATTTTTCTTTAATCATTGATAATAAATAAATTATTAAATTATTTTTACAGTTCCAAAAGATGGAACATGTGTCAAGGGACAAAGTTACCGATTAGATTGCAATACATGTCATTGTTTTGGTAACAATCAACTTGGCTGTACTCTCAAAGGTTGTCTTCCTCCAGATGCATTATTAAAATGAAAAAAAGATGGTAATTGATTGAAAAAAAATTATTTGTCAATATTTATAATAACAACAAAATAATTATTTGAATTTAATAAATAAATTACATTTTATATATATATTTATTTATTTATTTTTCATTGAAATAAAAAAAAATAAAATAATTAAAGAAAAAAAAAAAAGAATTTAATTAAATTATTTGATAAATTAAACAAAGTCAGTAAGAAATTAAATTGAATAAATTGAAGGTTTGATTACTACTTGATATCGAGGACAAATAGAAAAAAAATAAAAATGTGATTATTGCAAAATACAATCGATGCTACAATGACCATGAGTCTTTGACCTTCAATGCGTATGTATTACACTTGTATGCTTGTTAAATTAAAAACGACAACGTGCCAAGATTTTTCCTTTACCAAAAATAGCCCCCGGAAGAAAATGCTTCAAAATATAATAACAATATTTATAAATTTTTGACGAGAATACAGATGAAATTAGCTTACGAGAAAATTTTTTTTTTTTTAAATATTCAAATAAAAATATATTACTTTAAAATTTTCAATGCTTTATATTGATATTAAAAAATAGAAATAATATAAAAATTAAAATGATATATTTATTTTATAAACAAATGGAATTTTTTTGAATAAAAAAAAAAATATATATATATACGGTATTTGAAAAACAATTTCATAAACATCAAGTTGAATAAACATATAATTATTTGAACTTGTTATCTTGTATATTTGTTCGTTTATTAATTATTCATCACCAACAATAAAATGACACATGACTGTTCTGTTTCCGTACAGCACTATCATCACCGAATTACGAAATTATTATGATCAATAGTATCGTTTAGACAATCAACAAAAAATGTTCACAAGTTGCTCAACTATCAAGTGTAATTTTTCCCTCAGTTTTTGTATTTTTAAACACTTGGATAATTGTGATAAATAATTGTTACTGTTAATAATTTAATTTATAAAAAAATTGGTAAGTTATATTGATAATTTAATTGTCCATTGACAATATGTGATTGTTAAATGAAAAAAAAAAAAAAAAACTAACAAGCCTATAAATAGAAATCTCATTGTATTTTTTTTTTTTCTTGTATATATTTAAATTAATTTAAATTAACTCAAATTAAATAATGTATTTAATTTTTTTATTTTTTATTTCAACTGATCATTTACAAGTGAATAAAAATAAATTAATAAAAAAAAAAAATCATGTGGTGTTGAATAATTAGATATTGTTGTTATTTTTATTTAAAAAAAAAATAAAAAAAATTATTGACGAATTTTGAAAAGAAAAAATTCTATTTTTAATGTAACTTTTTTAATAATAAATTAATAATTTTAGAAAATAATAAATTAATTAATGCTTATATATATATTTAATGATAAAAAAAAAAAAATATATATATTTTTATCGTAGTTGACATAAAATAAAACTTATCCATCTCGTTCATTGTACCCATGTAAAAAAAAGACGGAATTTTTTTATACCTAAAAATACAAATTATCTTATCATAAAGATTCTGTTGTTTTTTTTTTTTTTAAATTTTTATTTATTTTTACAAGTTTACGTTTATTTTTAAAGAAATATTGGTGTTAAAAAATAAAAAAAACAATAATTTAACAAGTTCCAATGTCATTTTTAATGACCTTTTTTTTCTGTATACTGTATTTTTTCTGTATATTTAAAAAAGAAATTTTACAATTATATCATAAATCTAGTGGTAATATAATTAACCATGGACAATAAATATTAAGTAATAATGTTGTAATAACTCAAGATCAGGTGAAATCGTTGCAAGTTAATTTTATTTAGTTTCAAGTTAATAATTTATCAGTTGGTTATTGCCATTGTCAAGTATCACATCTTTAAATATCTGGATTAAAAACGAAATTTAAAAAATATAATAATAAATTATTTAAACAGTAAGTAATGATAAATTTATACTGAAAATAAATAAAACAGAGTAATAAAAATAATATAATCTGATATTAAAGTCTGGTTAAATAAAAAAATGTTTAAATTAATTTAAATATAAAAAAATATTTTAATTAATATGATATTTTTAATGCACTATTATCGGCCATTGAGCTGGTAAGTTTGATGACTCAATGTGGCTTAAATGTATATATGTTGAGCAACAAGTGATTAACAAAATCCTTAGCAACGTTGGACACCACGCCATTGTGATCACGTGTCGTTAAATCAGTCTGATATCAAGCTTTGTTAATCATAACTCGTGATTCAATATACACGCATATATATTAAAATTAATAATTCAATTCTTCATTGTGTTTTGTTATTGTGATTAAAAGAGTCACTTGCGTAATTTGAGCACTTTTCTTTTATACACAAACAGTGTTTTTTCCTCATTTTTTTTTTTTTAAATAACAAATGTATATTTTATTTTCATCATCAAGTAGTTTAATTATTTATTTAATATATTGTTTTTTTTTTTTTTTTTAATTATCATCAAGTAGTGTAATTGTTTGTAATATTTAAAAGTTTTATTAATTTATCACAATGGAGACAGGTTGTTTGTTAAGAAATGAATCCAATAGTCATTTTGGTGAGCGATATTTGTACCACGTTGTTGTTTACAACAAAATTTTATCTTTAATTTAAATTATTTTATTTATTTTATTGTCATTTGGTTGTTATTATTTTTTACTGAGTAAACATAAACTTTGTGACACAAAAGATAACAATGATTTTTGATTAAAATATAAATTTTTTAAAATTTTATTTTAGATAATTTTGGTGATGAAATGATGAATAATCGTGAAGTTATGATAAGACGTCCAGTTTTTCAACAAGATGATATTGATAGAGTTTGTAATTACAATTCACCAGATAAAACATGTAAGTGAAAAAAAAATATATTTAAAATACTTATATAAAAATAAATATATTGATAAAAAAAATTTCTTAATATTTCAGTGAGTGAATCAATTAAAAAAAAATATGATAAATTTAATATAAATATATTTTTAAAAAATTTATTTCCAATATTTAATTGGCTACCAAAATATAATTGGAAAAAAAATTTACTTGGTGATGTTATTGCTGGTTTTACTGTTGCAATTATGAATATTCCACAAGGTCAGATAAAAAAAAATATATATTTAACAAAACATATTATACTGATGAAAGTATTAATTATTTTTTTTTTTTGTTTTAGGAATGGCTTATGCTATGCTAGGAAATGTACCACCAATTGTTGGTTTATATATGGCATTTTATCCAGTTATTGTTTACATGATTTTTGGTACATCAAGACATAATTCAATGGGTAATTAATGATTGTTTTTATTTTTTAAATTAAATTTTACTTTCAAATTTTTGTAATTTATTATTTATTTATTAGGAACATTTGCTGTTGTTTGTATGATGACTGGAAAAGTTGTACTTAAACATAATTTAAATGTGGATTCTCATGTTAATTCAACAGTTGATGGAATTATTGAAACATCAACAAATCATGACAATTCAATTCAAATTGCAACGATTGTTACATTTGGAGTTGCTATTATTCAAGTAACTTAATTTTTCATTCATCAATTTGATTTATTTTATATAAATTATTCCACGTTTTTAATAAATTATTTTTTATGTTTAAAGTTGGCCATGTATGTACTACAGTTAGGAGTGATATCTTCACTTTTGTCAGATACACTTGTTAGTGGCTTTACAACTGCTGCTGCTGTTCAAGTAAAATTTATTTTTTAAATTATATATCTGTTTAGTTATTTGAATATTTATAAATATATTATTTATCATCAAGGTTTTTACATCACAAATAAAAGATTTGTTGGGAATACATCTTCCAAGACGTCCTGGTATACTCAAAGTCATTTACGTGAGTACATAATTTTATATTTTAATATACAACATTTTATTCATCATTTAAAAAAAAAACATTAGCATGTATCATAAATATTTTTTTTTTAAATCTTATTTGTCATAACGTGTATCACCTCGGGATTAAAGATTTGACCCGCAGACTTACTATGATGTTTTCAACGCAATTGATGATGTCAATGTAACAGCAATGATCATATCAAGTATAACAATTGTTGCATTGATATTTAACAATGAAATTTTAAAGGTAATTTTATATTATAATCAATAAACAACATATGGATATTTTTAATTTTATTAAATTTAATTTTAGCCACGTATTGGAAAATTATGTGCATTTCCAATTCCAATTGAAATGATTGTAGTTTTAATGGGAATATTTGTATCAGCTCAAATGGATTTATCAGATATTTATAATGTTAAAACAATTGGTCTTATTCCAGTTGGGTAAATATACAATTTTTTTGTTGATTATTATAAACTTAAACAAATGAAATTTAAATAATTTTTTTTTAATTTATAGACTTCCAGATCCAACAATGCCTGATTTATCTTTACTACCGTCATTAATTGTTGATTGTTTTGTTATAACAATGGTGTCATATACAATATCAATGTCAATGGCACTTATATTTTCACAAAAATTAAATTATGAAGTTGATGCTAATCAAGAATTATTAGCACTTGGTCTTGGTAATTTAACTGGATCATTTTTTTCATGTATGCCATTTACAGCATCTTTATCACGTTCACTTATTCAACAAACAGTTGGAGGTAAAACTCAATTAGCAAGTTTAATATCATGTTCAATAATATTATTTGTTTTATTATGGATTGGACCATGTCTACAACCATTGCCAAGAGTATATTTTTGTTATAATTTTCTTTCCTTTTTTTTTATTTAACAAATTATTAATTATTAATTTTTTTTTTGATTATAATTAGTGTGTTTTAGCAAGTATCATTGTTGTGGCATTAAAAGGAATGTTTTTACAAATTAAAGATTTAAAAAAATACTGGAGATTATCAACAGCAGATGGTTGTTTGTGGCTTGTAACATTTTTATCTGTTATTATATTAGATATTGAATATGGACTATTGATTGGTGCTGTTATTTGTTTTTCAAGACTTATTGTATTATCAATCAAACCATACACTTGTAAACTAGGTCTTGTACCAGGGACAGATCTTTATTTAGACACAAATCGATATGAAAAAGTAATAATCAATTGTTTTTTTTTTTAAATTTAATTTATATTAATTAATTTTTCTTTTTTTATTCAACAGACTGTTGATGTACCTGGTATACAAATATTACACTACTGTGGTGGTCTTAATTTTGCAACAAAAATACATTTTCGTAAATCAATTTTTAAGGTAACAGGTGTTAATCCACAAAAACAATTATCACGTCAGCTCAAGGATGATACTAAAAAAATTAAATGTGATTTAAATAATCAAAAATATGTAATTATCAATACAAATATTACCATTTTTTATTATTTTTTATTTTAACATACTTAAACATACTTAATGACTTTTCTTTTCTTTCATTTGTAGTTTCGAGTATTGATACTTGATTTTTCTGCTCTGACGAATATTGATGCTGCTGGTGTATCAGCTTTACATTGTCTCATTGATGATTATATGAAAATAAATATTTCGATATACTTGGCTGGTTGCTCAGGTTGGTTAAGCTATAATATTAAATAAAAATGATGATTAAAATTACATGAAAAGTTAATCGTTTATAAATAAACAGCGAAAGCTTACCGGAACTATTTACAAATGTGATACTTATGATTGAATAACACTGGTGATACATAAGGAAAAAAAAAAAACGACACTAGTTATTCTGGTTTTATACCGGAAAATATATAAAATTGATTCAATCATTGATTTTAATTTATAGTATTTTAAATTTTACTTACTTTTTATTTTTCAACAAATTCTTCTGCTTATAGTATTGATGATATTTATTAACACACTGTATTATTTTTAACAGTTCCTGTATTTGAAACGATGAGAAAGTGCAATGCAACGCAAAGAAATGAACCATTCACTCTATTTCCAACAGTTGGTGATGCAATAAATTATGCCAAATATGAAAATATTGAAAGTGTCAATGTACCAGTTATTGTTTCATCAACAATAGACACTTGGACATCATCACAAGACATAAATTATAATGATAGTAATTACATAAGCCGATTGTAATTTACACTATTATTATAATTTATTTTCTTAATGCTCAATGATTTTATTATTATTTATTAATTATTATATTAATTTTGATAAAAAAATTATTTTTTTTTATGTAAATATTTATTGACTATTTTATCATTTGATGTATTATTGTAAAATAAATCATTTTATCAATCAAGTGTAGTATTAATAAGATTCATTTTTTTTTTTTTCTTGTAAGATAAATTGTTGTTTAACATTGATTAAAATTATCAAAACGTTTTGTTAATTATCGATGAGATATACAGATAATAATTGCTCATAATCAAGTTGTTTACATTTTTAGATATTGTTTTGTTTTTTTTACTCACTTTGATATGATTGAGATGTCGATTGCCACGGATCCATTTATCCTAAATAAAACTTATCACTTTTTAAATTACTTTAAACACTTTTATTATCCTTCTGAGTACTTTTATTTATCACTTAACTTTTATGTTAATAATAAACAATATAAATTAATAATATAATAGCACACACTCGAGATGAACTTGTAACGGTCGTGAAAAAGAAAATATATTTGTAAACACAAAATAGAATGAAAACAAACTCCCAAGTAAACAAAAAAAATCCCTAGATAATTTGAATATAATTTTTAAATTGACAATAAAATATTATATCGCTCAAACAAGAATTTCTAATAAGAAAAATATAATCTAAAATAATATAAATTATTTTAAATTGTTTAAAATTTTATTTATAATTTTAACAAAAAATATTTTAACAATGTTTTTGAATCGTTGTTGATTTTATTTTTATGTGGGGAAAAATGGCCGATTGCCGCCGCGGCGCAACTCTACACGTCATATGTCAACGTGTAAATTATTTAGTAAAAAAAAAATATTGTAAATATTCTTGACATAAAAGTTTGTGTTTCATTTTTTTAAGTGTCATTAAATTATTATTAAACAATGGTTTGGATAATTGACTCAATTAAATCAATTCCCACACACATGGTAAGTCATAAGTTTATTTATTAAAATTATTATAAATCTTGTTTATTTATTTTCTTTAAAGATAAATTATTCAAGTAATTTTCAAGGTTAAATGTATTGTTTACCATATGTATATGCCAGGATAACAAATAATTTATTAAACTTTAATTGTTTAAATAACAAACAATGTTATTTTTATAGGACTATGCTGGACAAGCAAGAGCTGAAAAATTATCCAGAATAATTGTAACACTCTTTGGAGTAAGTCTAAATTTATGATAAATATAATTTTTATATTTAATTGTTTATTAACTAATTATTAAATGATAAATTTACATCAGGTTGTTGGACTTTTATGGGGTTACATTATTCAAGAATTTTCACAAGCTCTTTATATACTTGGAGCTGGATGTGTTATGGCTGCTTTGATCACAGTACCACCCTGGCCAATGTACAGACAAAATCCTCTTGATTGGCAAAAACCACCAACTGAGATACCAACTAAAAAATCTAAAAATAAAAAAAGAATTGATTAATATAATTATTAATTTTTAATTTACAAAACAATTTAATAATTTCTTAATAAATTTTACAATTAAATTAATTAAATCAATGTTATATGAATTTTAATAAATTAAGAAAACAAAAAAAACATTGATTAATTATTTTAGTATATTTTTTACGTAATAATTGTTTTTAATTTTATTGGGATTTTGGATATTTAAAATATTTTAATTAAACGAGTAAAACTTGTTTTTTTTTTTTTTTTTGATGCTCAATAAAATTGCGTAATTAATTATAACACCAAATATGGATAATTAATTTAAAATATAATAGTTAATAGACACGCCCATGTGACTATATCCCGTCTCTTATAGATTTATTAGAAAAAATAATACATGAAAGTATTATGAAATTACTTTCACCATATATGATGCACGACTTCCTACAAATTGTCACGAAAAAAATATTTTTATTTTTATTGTTCATTAAGTATTATAATTTAAAATAAATACTTATTTAAATTTCAATTAAGACATTATTATAAATCACCCTAGTTGTCAAATTAATAAAATAATAATTGAAAATTAATAATAATTTTAATTTGCAAAGAAAAAAATAAAACTATTTTTATCGTTGGAAAGTTTGTTTAATAAAAAAAATGTAACGTAATTTTGTTGATCTTATCAACAGTTACATATTATTTTACCAAATAACGTAATTATTATTTAATTTATTTTTTTTAAAAATTAGGTTGTTAAATTTAATCTTGTTGTTTGACGAATTGTTATAAACTACTTTGCTAAAAACAGGTTCGAAATTCCCTTTAAAAAAAAACTTGACAATTTGATTTATTTAACATTTTATTAATTCTCTTTATTCGTCAAATTGTTGTGTAATTATAACAAAATAATTCTAGTTTAGCGAATCTGTAATTTCTGGAAATCCAATGAGCATTTAAACTTTTTTTTTTTTTTTTTTGTTATTCATACGTATATACATAACATGCGTTTATAACATTTCCTTGTTTTTTTTTTTTTTTATGTAATAAAAATGAGTTGGGAAAAAATAAATAAACCAGGATTGCGGTAGAAAATTTTGCCCTTCTACATAGTGGTCAAGAATGAGGGTGGGAGCTGGAGAAATTGGCTTTATAAACTCATTGCTGAAAATTTAACAACCAGAACTGTATCAGCTTTTGCATTATCAATTGCAATAATTAAAAAATTTAATCAACATGTACTCTCACATCATCATTGTGAGTTTATATATTTTAAATTAATATATATTTTATATTTTAATTAATTTTTTTAAATGTTTTTTTTTTTAGCTTGTTACTATTGGAGTTTTTGGTGCTTCATTGGCAGCTCCATCATGGGGTGGACACCAGTAAGTAATTTAATTTAAAATAAAAAATATAAGTTAAATTTATATTTAAAAAACAATTTTTATATTTTAGCAAACATGTAGTTATTCATGTTCCTCAACATATACATACTGTTCATCATCATCATACAGAAAAAGTGCCTTATCCAGTGCATCATGTTGAAAAAGTACATGTACCAGTTCATCATGTTGAAAAAGTTCATGTGCCTGTTCCTTATCCAGTACATCATGTTGAAAAAGTACATGTACCAGTTCATCATATTGAAAAAGTACATGTTCCTGTACCAGTTTATCACAAGGAAGAACATGAAGAACAAAAATGGTGGGCTTAGATACAAAGTTCTCTTTGTAATATCATACATTTATAAGTGGTACGTAATAAAAAATCAAATTTTTTATTCAAAATTAATTAAACAATAACATTTTATTATTTTTTCTTTACAGATTTGTTTTTATTTTTTCTTCTTTAATGAATGTATAATTAAAAAAAGAAAAACAATGTTGAATGTTATGCTTCGACCAAATATACAAATTTTTATTTTCTAAAAAAAAAAAAAACAGAGTATTATTTGATTTTCCACTTTTTTTATTTTAAATAATAATTAACAAATATTAAAATTAACTTAAATTCTAAATAGCTTAACAAATAAAAACTTGGATTTATTTTTTTCTATCTTCATCACCAGGCATCATCGAAATATTTGTGATCTTCTTGATGATCTTCCTTGACAGGTTTCTCTTCCTTGACAGGAACATAAATTTTTTTCAAAACTGTATGATGATGAGTGTGTACACGTTTTGGAACATGTATTTTTAAATGAACACTAAAATTTAAACTTATAAATAATTATTCAATTAATAAATTATTGAGAACATTTATAACTTACTGTTCATGTCCACCAGGTGTTGATGAAACGAGATTTATTAAAAATAACACGATAAGTAATATCAACTGTAATAAATAAAAATATATATTTAAAATTTTTAAACACAATTACAATATTTATAAAAAAATATACATGTTAAAAAATAAATTTATTAATTAAAATATTTTTAAAAACCCACATGTACTTGAACCATTGTATCTGGATTGTGAACCCAGTGAATATTCAATGAGGACTAAATTTTCTTTCACCAAGATGCACCTTATATAGAAATGCACATACAGGATAATAGCCGGTAGTTAAATTAAATGAAATGTTTCCTGATTTGCTCTCACTTTCGTTTGCATATAAAATCATAAAAATATAAAAGATAACAATAAAATTAAAAAAAGAAAAAAATAATTCTCTTACAAAAAAAAAAAACACGCACATCATGAAGATGCATAATTTATTTATTTAATAGTTATATTATTAATGTATTTTTATTTCATGTTGACAAGGATGTGTGTTTTTTTTTTTTTTTATAAGGGAAAGTTTAAGGAAATCAAATAAAAATAATTTTATACATTAATAAATTTTTTTTAATATGTTAAATTGAATATACTTTTTTATATTTTTTTTCAATTTATTTATTGATTTGTTTATGAATTTTAATTTTATCAAGTTCATTAATAATTTACCTTGATTTTTGTATAGAAATTTTTGTAATATTTTATGTAAAGTTTATGTTACTTATTTAAATGATTATTGTGATAATTTTATTAAATATATTTGATTGTTTATTTATAGATTTAATTGTTGATTCATTATTTGAATTTAATAATGATGATGATGATGACAGAGAGAGCTGCTGTATAACTGTCGTAGTAAAAAAAATCAGGTGCTTTCCATTTCGAGACAATCTCACGTGATGATGATCAATGAATGCACTCTTTTGATGTACACACGGAATTGTAAACATGATTTTCTACTTCCTCTTATATATACTTGTACAAATAAGCATTTTACTTGTTTTTTTTTTTTCTTTTTTTGTCTAGATCTGTTACCTAGATATTATCATTTCATGGGAATCAATGTGACTGATGTGAAATCTGTGCGAAATAATAATTAAAATAAAATAAAATTAGAAACAAGTAAGTATTTAAAAATAAAACAATTTATTTTTTATTTATTAAAATACAGTACAAAAAAAATACAAGCATTCATTCATTGGAAAATATAAATATGTACAAAATCATTAATCTAAAATACTTATAACAAAAGAAGTTAAAAAAAAATAAAAAAATAAATTGTACTAAAATATATAAGTTATAATTTTCTATAGAATGAAAATTATTTTTTTTTTTAAATGTCAATGAATTCTTTGTTGTCTTTTTAAGAAAGGGAAATTTAAAAAGTATATAATGATAATCGTAATGTGATCATCAATCGATTACAAACGTGATTTATTCTTGTTTGACCGTTGAAAATTTCTTTTTTATTTTCATTTTTCTTTTACTTTCACGTTTGATTAAATGTTGTATGGATAAGAACAATAATAATATTTTATTATGTTCATAAACGTATGTTTGATCATCTGCTGAATATTTTTGATAAAAAATATTTATCCCTACTTAGAGTATACAAAAAAAAAAATTCCAGACAAAACAACTTTTACTTCCTTGAATATCCACCACTTGAATATCCTTGATCATCACTGTAGGAATTACCAGAACTTGAATAATCTGCTTGTGATCCTGCACTTGCAAAGCCTCCACTGTGACTTCTGAAAATTTACATGTTAAATTAATTATTACTGTTTTTTTTTTTCTAACTTATTGAGTTATTTAAAATTTAGGTTTTTATATTATTACTGACCCGCTTTCTAAATTATTTGATGGTGCACTGTAACTGGATGATGGTGCACTGTAGCCTGATGAAGGTGCTGAGTAACTTGATGAAGGAGCACTGTAACTAGATGAAGGTGCTGAGTAACTTGATGAAGGAGCACTGTAGCTTGATGAAGGTGCTGAATAACTTGAACTTGAGCCTCCAAAACCAGATGAAAAACCACCACCAATACTCAATGATCCACTGAAGCCTGAGCCAGATGATCCATCTGAACCAGAAGATGGTGCTCCATAGCTTGATGAAGGTGCTGCGTAACTTGATGATGATCCTCCACTACTTGATGATGATCCACCGTGACTAAAAGATGGTGCACCGTAGCTAGATGAAGGTTGTGATGATCCACTACTACCACCACCACCACCACCAGAAAATGGTGGTCCATAGCTTTGAGATGGTGCTTGATAACTTGATGAAGGTCCTGAACTACCAGAATTAAATGAAGAACCTCCATGACGATAAGAAGGTGTACCATAGCTTGAAGAAGGTGGACCACTAAAACCTGATGAAGATCCACCGTGACTAAATGATGATGATGATGATGATGAACCACCAAAGCTTGAAGATCCACTAAAACCTGATGATCCGCCATGACTGCCAGATGATGGTGGTCCATAGCTTGATGCTGGTGGTCCATAACTTGATGATGGTCCTGAACTTCCAAAACCAGATGATGATCCACCATGACCACCAGATGAAGATCCACCGTGTCCACCAGATGATGGTGGTCCATAGCTTGATGATGGTCCAGAACTTCCAAAGCCAAATGATGATCCACCAGATGAAGATCCACCGTGTCCACCAGATGATGATCCACCATGGCTACCAGATGATGGTGGTCCATAGCTTGATGCTGGTGGTCCATAACTTGATGAAGGTCCTGAACTTCCAAAGCCAAATGATGATCCACCATGTCCACCGGATGAAGATCCACCATGGCTACCAGATGATGGTGGTCCGTAGCTTGATGCTGGTGGTCCATAACTTGATGATGGTCCTGAACTTCCAAAGCCAGATGATGATCCACCATGACCACCAGATGATGATCCACCGTGTCCACCAGATGAAGATCCACCATGTTTACCAAATGATGGTGGTCCATAGCTTGATGAAGGTCCTGAACTTCCAAAGCCAGATGATGATCCACCATGACCACCATGACCACCAGATGAAGGTGGTCCATAACTTGATGAAGGTCCAGAACTTCCAAAACTAGGTGGAGGTCCGTAACTTGATGATGGCTTTCCAAAACCTCCACCAAAACTTAAACCACCACCAAATCCACCAGGGCCTGTTATGTCACCATGACCTCCACCACCACCACCACCAGATGATGAACCATGATCATGATCTTCATGATGATCTTCTTTCAGTGGTATGTGAATTCTTATATGAACACTAAAAAAAAAACATTTTATTGTCAAGATAATTATTATTTTAAAAAAAATTTAATTATCTAATAAGTTATTAGTAATAACTTACTGTTCTTTTCCAAATGTTGCAGTTGTAACTGCTATCACTGTTGCTAATACAAGCGAACAAACCTAGATAAAAAAAAAATTTTTTTTTTATTAATTTAATTTGTCGTTAAACAATCGTAATATTAACAATGATATTTAGAAAATAATTACAGTCAAATGAGACACCATTATGTATCCAAATATATTAACTAAAATCCAATTTTTTTTTTGTTTGATCCACACTCAATCCAAGATCGATGCTCACTGTTATATATATTTGGATATACATCGTGCTTATATACCATCATGAGAAAATTCACCGAAAGGAAGGAAGTTTTAAATTAATAAATAGTGGGAGAAATTTAGTATGGTAGTAGCAATGAATCGTTGTCGTCAGTGAATTTTTTTTTTTATCTTGTGGAACACCAGACATCGAGGAAGATGAAAAGGAAACGAGTATGCCCCACACTACGGCCATGACCCACAGCACAGTGAAATTCGCGCTTCAGGCGCATTCACCACTTATTCCATTCTTTGAAATACATCTAGATATTTGATTATTTTATTATTCGCTCAATTAACAACCAAAACAATTATTTATTTATTCACTTGACTGGTTCAATCAGACTGATCCATAAAATTTATATAAAAAGTTGATATACTTTTTCATTTTATTGATGGTTAATGTTTTAAATAGAAAATAAACATAAACAATACTTATTTTTTATAATATTAAAACATTTAAAAAAAATATATTTAGATCTTTTTTTTTTCATTGAACGTAATCGTGTGATAATCGAGTGGTAATAGATTAAACCGGTGGAGTGTATGTTGTCTACAACATTGACTCTATTTTGTAATAAAAATAAAAACAACTTTTGCGGCTACCCATTTACGTGCGTGTTCTTACTTGATATTCAATTGGTCTATATTTTAAACATAATATTAATAATAATAAAAAAAAACATCTTTAAAAATTGCAACAACTTTCAATTGTGTTATACATTTACTTTCACTGTGTGTTGTTGTGCTTTTGTAATATTTATTTTTCAACAAAATTATACAATTTTTATTTTTTTTTAATATATGTCATTTAAAGTGGATTTCATGTTCGTCAATGATGCTCTGGTTGTTCATCAAGTGTATATCAAAAATTTTATTTTATTTTGAATTTTATTAAACATGATTTTTTTTTCTGATTATACAAAGTGTTTCTATAAATATCTTGGCATGTTTTTTTTTCATTTTGAAGAAATTTTTTTTAGTAATTAATTTTTTTTGATCTAAGAAAGCGCAAATTAATAAAGGTCAATGTATCATAAAATTACATATGTGAGAGTGAAAGAACTGGAGGATCAAAAAAATTATAATAAAAAAAAAAAAAAAAACACGTGTAAAGGTCAGGCAAATTTTTTTAAATTTAATTTGAGATTGTTAGGTATTTTTTTTCTACGAAAAGAAAATTTTTTTTTACATAATTAAGTATTATTTTACGAAAAAAACAATAAATTAAATTTTTATCAATATTGATTCATTAATTATCATAAAATTTTCATATTTATGAAAAAAAAAAAAAAAAAAAAATTACCCATGAATGATGATCTTGAGAAATAAAATAGAAAGTGACTGGAAATTATTAAATAAATATTTTTTCAACACAACCATTATTGTCTGTCCTATAATGGTTTTAAATTTTCTATTAAAAAAAAAATTTATAATTAAAATATTTGTATCTAAAAATTATAAAAGATGAGTAAAAAATTTAAAATTATAATTCAAACAGAAAAAAATTTAACAATAAATTTACTTTAATATTAAATTATTTTTCTTACAATATTTTTTTATTATTATTTCATAAAATAATATTAATAACAAGAGTAATAATAATAAAAATCAAATTTCGATTATCTGGAGCTTTCACTTTTAGAATATTTTTTTTTATATTATTAAATTTTAACAATTAAATTAATTTTTTTTAAATGGGTTACTATTTTTTATAAATAAATATATAAATGTATTATATTTTAAATAATATTTTATACTTGAATTTAAATAAACTATACTTAAATTTTAATTATTATTTTAAAGTTAAATTATGATAAATAAATAATTAAATAAATGAATAAATTAATGAATGATTAAATAGATAGATAAATGAATAAATAAAAATAAAAATAAAAACCTCAGTATAAGAAATTTAAGTACCATTCGAATGACTTGACAAGCTAGTCAATCGGCCTTGGCAGTGAAGTGTCATTTTTTTATTATTATTACATGATATGTCCACATATTAATTTAGCTCCTTTCACCACCAGAAATTTTAAATTTACAAAAAGTCACCTGCTACGTTTTGTTATAATTATTTCATTTATTTTTTTTTTTTTCCAATTTTACAATAAAATTATGCTGATGACAATGCACTTGCAATGTAACATAAAAATTTCATTTAAAATTAGAAAAAAAACACATTTTCAGTATAAATAAATGACTAACATTTATTTTTATATTTCAAGCAATTTGTCAAGTTTTTCATTTATTTTATTTTCCATCTAAAAAGTTGACCTATATATTTATTTGTTGATAAATGATTAAATAAATTCACACATTTGTTGTTTTTTAAATTTATTTATTTTTTTTTTATTCTTTATTGTTTTCTATTTTTTTTTTTTTTTTTTTTTTTTTTTTTTTTTTTTTTTTTTTTTTTTTTTTTTTTTTTTTTTTTTTTTTTTTTTTTTTTTTTTTTTTTTTTTTTTTTTTTTTTTTTTTTTTTTTTTTTTTTTTTTTTTTTTTTTTTTTTTTTTTTTTTTTTTTTTTTTTTTTTTTTTTTTTTTTTTTTTTTTTTTTTTTTTTTTTTTTTTTTTTTTTTTTTTTTTTTTTTTTTTTTTTTTTTTTTTTTTTTTTTTTTTTTTTTTTTTTTTTTTTTTTTTTTTTTTTTTTTTTTTTTTTTTTTTTTTTTTTTTTTTTTTTTTTTTTCTATTTGTCTACTTACTCTATAAAGAGGTGATTTTTAAAACCGGAAATGTCTTGACTTTAAACAATAGAAACTTTAAGCAAACACTTGATAAATAATAATGTCACTATGCATTTGCAAGATACGACACTTTTTTTTTTTTTTATTCATTTAATTTTCAAGATAAAAGGGTTAATGTTATGCCTGAAGTGATGAAAGTAAATGTATATATAAATTCCAATAATATAAGAATAAAATTATCATTAAATTTTATATCAATATTTATTTTTATTATATTTTTTTTTTTTCGATAGCTATCATGTCATTGAAATATATTTGAATTTTAAAAAAAATTATAATTAATAAATTTTTATATATATATTATAGAAATTTTTTTTTTTTAGTTTCTTTTTTATTTATTCTATTACAGCAACATTTAACAAATTTATTCGTTTGCATATTAAACAATATACTTTCTCGTAAAAAATAAATATAAAAAAAAACGAATTTTTGTAATATGTTTAAATGAATTTAAATGAAATAATTTCATTAAGAAATTTAGGCTTATTTATGGAGTATTAAAAAAAAATATTTTCATAACTTTTGTCAAATAAAATTTGCAAAATAATTCAGAGAAATATTTTCACTAGGAGGAGAAATAAATTTATATGCACTCAATGACCTCCAGCTATTATTTCTCTAGCTAAACTCTTTCCATAAGTAATTTATCCCTCTTTTTATTTTATTTTTACTCATACGTTACGTACACTTCCACCTTCACTTTTAATTTCCAGTCAAGTACAAAATCATAAAAAGAGTAAGCAAAAGTAAAGAAGAGTTTGTTGCTCTTTGACATTTATTCATTTCTTCTCCCACTTTTTTAAAAATATTATTATAATATTTATTTTTTTTTTCAATGTGATCTTTTCCCTTTTACAAGTGCCTGAGAAACAGTCGGCAATGAGTCTCACATCTCCAATATTTTATATATATTATATTTTTTTTTATATCAAGATTTTCTTTCATGGTCAGACAAAATTTACCACTTTCTTTGGATTTCACACACGCAATTTATAATCATCAAATTAACCAATTAAAGGTAAATTTTTTTTTTTCATTTTTAAATATATATATGTATATAAAAAATAATTGAGTATATTAATTAATTAGTTACTTTACTATTTTATTATAGGTAATTTTATAAATAGAGTATATATATATTTATAATTTTTTAATTGAGATGTATACCTATATGTTTTTAAGATAATGAAAAATTTTTTTTTTATAAAAAAAAAGTTAAAAAGCAAGATGACAAATTTTTTTATCATCTTAAAACTTTCACGAATACTTTCGTTAACTCAACGAGTGAAAGTGCAGAGAATATATTTTTGTTATACTTGTTATGCTAACAGTGTTGAAATTTATTTTAATATTTGAATCAAACGAGTTTTAATTATGTTACAATGATTATAATAATTATTTGATGATTATTAATGTCCTTGACCATTAAAATGAGATAATAATTAAAAAATTAAAATTAATTTTAAACATCAATCAAATTATCATATGACTAATCAAAATTTAATCACAATAGTTTTGTTTTTTTTTTTTAACAAACGTTTAAAATTAAATTACTTAGAGAGTTTTTTTTTTTCAATCATAATTAAAGTGATTCATTCATCATTTAAATTTATAAACTTTGGTAATTATTATAATTATTTACAAAACAGTTTAACAAATTTGGTTGTTTGTTTTTTTTTTTTTGTTCACAGTCTGTCAGTGTAATTTATGAACCAATTATTACAAAATTTATCATAGCTTTTGTTTGATAACCAAAGTATCTATTAAAAATTGTTTTTTTAATATTTAATATTTAATAATCTATGTAAATTAATGTTGAACTTGAAATAACTAAAAAATAAAGTCACAAAAATTTTTAAAAAATAAATAACAAAAGTTTGTATTTTTAATGAAAAAAAGTCAATTGATTATTGATAATTAAATTGGCTTATATTTTACTAAAAAATAAATAAATTATTTATCCAATAATGGTAGTTATAACTAGAAAAATATAAAATATAAATTTAATCATTAAAATTTCGAAAAACAATAATATTCATTATGAATAACTATTTGGAATTTCTTGTAATAATTTTTGATGTTGTTCAAGAAGAAGATGTATATTTTGTGGAGCTTGTCGAGTTGGAATAAAACTATTTTGAATATGTAAATTTGGATAATCACGAAGTGGAATATCTTCAACATCTTCAGTCACTGCATATCCTTTATCTTGATTATTTTGAATCCAACTTCCAGGAAGCCAACCTGATTCACTCAACAAATCTGATTGTTTAAAATTATCAATATTTGGAATTTTACCATATTTAAATTCTGATGATGATGATGATGATAAAGTTGGCCCTTGTAAATTTAATGCTGTTGGCCAATTTTTAGTTAAATCCATTAATTTTTTATTATATTCATTTAAAAATTCTGTATCTGTAAAAATTTCTTTATTTTTATTTAATCTATCAGCTGGTAAATTTATTGATGCTAGCTTTGCATCATTATCTGTTTTATATGTATATTTTTTAAAACCATTAAATAATTGTTTATTAATATTATTATATGAATTTTTATCTGGATGAAATTTTGATAATATTAAATCTGTTTGAGGCACTTGAAATTTATAATTATCTTGTTGTTTTTTTTTAAGTGAATTTTTTAAATATGATTCTAAATTTAATTGGTGAATTCCAGGTGGATCATTTGATGAAAATCCAGATTGATGATATAACATCTCATGTGGTACATATCCTTTGCCAAATGATATTGCATGTTTTATTCCATTACCATGAACTTGTTCATGACCTTGATCAAAATAATCATCACCATTAAATAAACCAGGTGTCATTGACGTATGATCTTGATATCGATTAACACCATCATGCAATTGGTAAGCATCATTTTTCATTGACGTTATAAATTCATTGTTAAATAAATTTTTTGTTTTTAAAAAATCAATATAATTAAATTGTTGTTTTGGCATTGATGGAGTATATGCTCTTCTCATTTGTTTTGGTATAACAATTACTACTTTTTTTCTAAAATCAATTAATTACATATATTTTTTAAACTGAATAAATTAATTTTATATATTTTTTTTAAGTTACTTACCCATCAACTGACATTGATGATGGTGTGAATATCATCACAGTACATATTACAAATATCTAAAATAAATAATATATACATTAACATAAATAATTATATCAAATAAATATAAATAAACTCACTTTTATTTTCATTTTTCTTTGTTGTTTTTTCTTCAAGTCAAAACATATTCAATCTAAAAAATAAAATTAAATATAATAATGAAAATATTGTATTAATAAAAATGGATATGAAAATTTTAATTATTATTATTTTAAAATTTAAATTAAGATATTTTTAATAACTTACAATCAGTTGTCTATTTAATATTGGTAAAACCTTCAATCAGCATGTGAATCAAACACGTCAACAGACGGATATGCATTAAATAAATAACAGGTTGTGCACTTGGCTTTTATATAGATGATGATAAAGAAAAACAAGAAGAGACATGCTGGATCCTCCCACTACAAATATTTGCAAAATCCACTCTATCCGCTCTAAAGCTGATCTACTTTTCTTGATAATATCTAATGACTATCGCCATTTGATTTTTCTAAATAATTTAACTATTCCTTTCCTTAAAATAATCATAAATATATTATTATTATTATTATTATAATATTAAAATTATAAAAAGTGAAAAAAATATTAAGGGAAGGAGATTTTATGATTCTTTTTTTATATTAACATAAATAAACAATATATTTATAAAATTTACAAGTAAAAATTATTATAGTGTTTATATTTTTACGATGGCTCATTAAAGACAAAATTGATAATAAAAAAAAAAATTGTTGTTGCTTATTATGAGGTATTATAAATATACATCAAAAGCGATATAAAAAAATAATTGTTTGATAGAATAATTGTAGTTTCCTTATTGTACAATGTAAATAAAAATAATTTACATTATTTGATATAAATTTTTTTATTTTTTAATATTCTTTAAAAGTAGGTGACAAATAAATTATTATATATATTTTATTTGAGTATTATTTATTAGAAAAACAAGATTTATAAACTTGATTTTTGTCTGGAAAAAATTATAAACTCATTAGATGGGCGTGATTGGATTAAAAATTTTATCAATATGAAATCTTGTGAAATTCGTAGTACATTTACATTTACCTCATTATGAATTTTTTTTTTTTTTTTTAATTATTAACTAAATTTATAATTTTCTAAAAGACTGGAAAGCTTGGAGTCTCATAATTATTTGATTTTTTAAGATAAATAAATGAAACAATACTCAAATAATATTATTGTGTTATTTAAAAATTTCTAAATTAAATATATTTGTGTTTTTAATTGTTATAAATATTATTAATAAATATAAACATTTTTATATCAATAAATTCACTTTTAGTTTATTTATTAATAATTATTTATTTTAGAGATAATTTATTAAGCGTTAATTCATTTTAATGTGCAATTTAAAATAAAATAGGATTTGATGTTTCAAGTTTTCACCACTAACATTTATTTATTTAAATTTTAGGTCATGACTTACATAAAAAATTTAAAAGAATTTTAATACATCATCAATTAAAGTGAGTTTATAGTTATTTTATATTGATTTTTTTTTTAATTTGAGTAACTCAGGTGCAGTGTAGCTGTCATCCCAATGCACATCGACTTTTATTAGCACATGCTATGTATATTTATGCTTGTCAAAAAGACCATAAAAAATTTACAACTATTCTGGAAAAAGAATAAAAATATCTAATACGTACTTAAACCAAACAATAATAGTGAATATAAATTTTCTTAAAATTATCATTTAGTGTTTAAATAATTAATTTGAAATCATTTAAAAGTTATTAATTTTTATAGAAGACTTTGAGGTATATCTTATTAAAAATCAAAAAGAAAAATATATCACAACATAAAAATCTAATAAACTCATGCGTTTATAAATATTATCTATGAAAAATTGTTGGTTTTTATTATTTATTCAAGTATTAACTTTATACATTGTGCTGCTCTTTAATCGATAATCTTGAAAAATTTTATTTCATATTTTTAAATAATCATCAGGTTTGATCCATAATTCTGGGTTATTTTATTCTATTTTTTGCTGCTATCGTACATCTTGAAGTTTTCATAAACTTTGTTGACTCAAACTTCCAATCATATATACTTGGGCATAATTATTAATCTATATTTAAACATTGATCGACTTTCTCTCGATCACAAAATCAAATGAAAGCAATAATTTTTTTTACCTCTATTTATTTTTTATTTTCATTATTGTGTGCATATAATTTGTTTTGTCATTTTAAAAATGTAAATTTTAGTAGAAAACTGTCAGAAAATTAAATTTTCTTCGAAGAATAAAAATTGAAAGTCGACAGGTATAATTTGAAGATAAAAAAAATTTAAATTTATTGCGTATTATGTCGATTGGTAATTGGCAAATTTTACGTTAAGATTTTTATTTTTTTTTGTTAAAGAAACACACCTTTCACACTTTTTTTTTTTTCTATAAAAGACGATAATTTACGGAAATGAATAAAATTCGCTTTCTTTACCCTTTTAACTTAAGTTATAATTATAAAAATAATTTTTTAAATAAACATAATTTTTATCACATTACACATTAAATTGGAAACATTTAACCATGAATAAAATCGAATACCTCATTGCTCATTCTATATTCCTCTTCGAGAAGAAATTTTTTGTTTTTGTTTTTTCATATTTTTCTTGAGGATTTTAATTTTTTTTTTAAGATATTAGGAAAACAGGAAGGGCAGGAGGTGACCGTAAATAAAATCAAATGCCTCTTTGCTCATTCTATATTCCTCTAGTGTTATTAGGGAAATCTAAAATAAAGGAGGTAAACTTTATAAAACACCAAATACCTCTTTGCTAATTATATTCTCCTAATAGAAATTGACTTTTTTTTAAAAACCGCCGTACCAAAAATTAATTTTATTAAGGAATTATAGAATAAAAGAGGTAAACTTTATGAAAAAACACCAAATACCTCTTTGCTAATTATATTCTCCGAATACGAATTGCTGATTTTTCAAAAACTGCCGGACGAAAAATTAATTTTATTAATGAATTATAATTGGAAAGAGGTAAACTTTATAAAACACCAGATACCTCCTTGCTAATTATATTCTCCTAATAGAAATTGACTTTTTTTAAAAAACCGCCGTACCAAAAATTAATTTTATTAGGGAATTATGAAATGAAAGAGGTAAGCTTTATAAAACACCAAATACCTCCTTGCTAATTATATTCTCCTAATAGAAATTGACTTTTTTTGAAAAACCGCCGGACAAAAAATTAATTTTATTAGGGAATCATAAAATAAAAGAGGTAAGCTTTATAAAACACCAAATACCTCCTTGCTGAATATATTCTCCTAGTAGAAATTGACTTTTTTTTGAAAACCGCCGGACAAAAAATTAATTTTATTAGGGAATCATAAAATAAAAGAGGTAAGCTTTATAAAACACCAAATACCTCCTTGCTGAATATATTCTCCTAGTAGAAATTGACTTTTTTTTGAAAACCGCCGGACAAAAAATTAATTTTATTAGGGAATCATAAAATAAAAGAGGTAAGCTTTATAAAACACCAAATACCTCCTTGCTGAATATATTCTCCTAGTAGAAATTGACTTTTTTTTGAAAACCGCCGGACAAAAAATTAATTTTATTAGGGAATCATAAAATAAAAGAGGTAAGCTTTATAAAACACCAAATACCTCCTTGCTGAATATATTCTCCTAGTAGAAATTGACTTTTTTTTGAAAACCGCCGGACAAAAAATTAATTTTATTAGGGAATCATAAAATAAAAGAGGTAAGCTTTATAAAACACCAAATACCTCCTTGCTGAATATATTCTCCTAGTAGAAATTGACTTTTTTTTGAAAACCGCCGGACAAAAAATTAATTTTATTAGGGAATCATAAAATAAAAGAGGTAAGCTTTATAAAACACCAAATACCTCCTTGCTGAATATATTCTCCTAGTAGAAATTGACTTTTTTTTGAAAACCGCCGGACAAAAAATTAATTTTATTAGGGAATCATAAAATAAAAGAGGTAAGCTTTATAAAACACCAAATACCTCCTTGCTGAATATATTCTCCTAGTAGAAATTGACTTTTTTTTGAAAACCGCCGGACAAAAAATTAATTTTATTAGGGAATCATAAAATAAAAGAGGTAAGCTTTATAAAACACCAAATACCTCCTTGCTGAATATATTCTCCTAGTAGAAATTGACTTTTTTTTGAAAACCGCCGGACAAAAAATTAATTTTATTAGGGAATCATAAAATAAAAGAGGTAAGCTTTATAAAACACCAAATACCTCCTTGCTGAATATATTCTCCTAGTAGAAATTGACTTTTTTTTGAAAACCGCCGGACAAAAAATTAATTTTATTAGGGAATCATAAAATAAAAGAGGTAAGCTTTATAAAACACCAAATACCTCCTTGCTGAATATATTCTCCTAGTAGAAATTGACTTTTTTTTGAAAACCGCCGGACAAAAAATTAATTTTATTAGGGAATCATAAAATAAAAGAGGTAAGCTTTATAAAACACCAAATACCTCCTTGCTGAATATATTCTCCTAGTAGAAATTGACTTTTTTTTGAAAACCGCCGGACAAAAAATTAATTTTATTAGGGAATCATAAAATAAAAGAGGTAAGCTTTATAAAACACCAAATACCTCCTTGCTGAATATATTCTCCTAGTAGAAATTGACTTTTTTTTGAAAACCGCCGGACAAAAAATTAATTTTATTAGGGAATCATAAAATAAAAGAGGTAAGCTTTATAAAACACCAAATACCTCCTTGCTGAATATATTCTCCTAGTAGAAATTGACTTTTTTTTGAAAACCGCCGGACAAAAAATTAATTTTATTAGGGAATCATAAAATAAAAGAGGTAAGCTTTATAAAACACCAAATACCTCCTTGCTGAATATATTCTCCTAGTAGAAATTGACTTTTTTTTGAAAACCGCCGGACAAAAAATTAATTTTATTAGGGAATCATAAAATAAAAGAGGTAAGCTTTATAAAACACCAAATACCTCCTTGCTGAATATATTCTCCTAGTAGAAATTGACTTTTTTTTGAAAACCGCCGGACAAAAAATTAATTTTATTAGGGAATCATAAAATAAAAGAGGTAAGCTTTATAAAACACCAAATACCTCCTTGCTGAATATATTCTCCTAGTAGAAATTGACTTTTTTTTGAAAACCGCCGGACAAAAAATTAATTTTATTAGGGAATCATAAAATAAAAGAGGTAAGCTTTATAAAACACCAAATACCTCTTCGCTAATTATATTTTCTTAGTAGAAATTGACTTTTTTTTGAAAACCGCCGGACGAAAAATTAAATTTATTAGGGAATTATAAAATAAAAGAGGTAAGCTTCATAAAACACCGAATACCTCCTCGCTAATTATATTCTCTTAGTAGATTTTGCATTTTTTTTTCAAAAACCGCCGGACGAAAAATTAAATTTATTAAGGAATCATAAAATAAAAGAGGTAAGCTTTATACAACACCAAATACCTCTTCGCTAATTATATTCTCCTAATAGAAATTGACTTTTTCTAAAAAACTGCCGTTCCAAAAAATAATTTTATTAGGGAATTATAAAATGAAAGAGGTAAGCTTTATAAAACACCAAATACCTCCTTGCTAATTATATTCTCCTAATAGAAAATGACTTTTTTTGAAAACCGCTAGAAAAAAAATCTAATTTTATTAGGGAATCATAAAAAAAAAGAGGTAAACTATATAAAACACCAAATACCTCTTTGCTAATCATATTCTCCCAGTAGAAATTGAATTTTTCTCAAAAACCGCCGTACTAAAAAATAATTTTATTAGGGAATCATAAAATAAAAGAGGTAAACTTTATAAAACACCAAACATCTCTTTGCTAATTATATTTTCCTAATACGAATTGCCAATTTTTTCTAAAATAAAATTAAATTTCTATCTTTCAGCTTTTGAAAAAATTGTCAATTTGTATTAAGAGAATATAATTAACAAAGAGGTATTTAATTTTTTTCAAAGATTATTTTTTTTACTTTATAATCCTCCAATAATTTTCAAAATTGCTACGATAGTTGTTGAAGAAAGTTTGAGAATTCTTAACAGGATAACATAAGTACTAAGGAGGTATTTGTTGTTTCAGAAAATGTACTTACTATATTTTTTTAGTAACTCTTTATAAAAAGATTTACGAATTATTTCTTTCAATTCGGCCTTGAACTTGTGATAATTGTCCCTGACTTCAGTTGAAGGTGAAAGGATTATTTTTTATTTTATAAAAAAAATATCTTTCTTGTTTAAAATAAATAAACAATTGTATAATTATATATTTTCATTGTTTTCTTTGTAATTTATTGTTGTTATTAATGTTTTTTTAATTTTCATAGTTATGTCGTCCTTTCACGCTTTTACATTCATAGCGGTGTTGCTACTGTGTATTTATTTTTTATGTATTTAAGATTAGCATCTATGTATAGTATAAAATAAGACCATCACTGCTGTTGCACTGACAGAACAAAATAAACTTGAAAGGAAACAAGTACTCTAACTATTTTTTTTTTAATTCAAATTATGTCAACATTATTGGTAATTTTTGTTCAAAATATAATTGACAATTTTAAAAGAAAAAATACATAGTAATAAAGAAAAAAAATTATAAATTTATTGTACAGAATTTCATCTGATGTATTAATTTCGTTTTATTATTTTCTATCTAGTTTTTTCTAATGATGTCCGTGACTGTGGTGAAGATTTGTCATGGAGATATCGAACAGTAAGTTTTTATATGTATCTATATTCAATTTTTTAACTATTGATTTAAAAATTATTTAAAAACATTTATTCATATAATTAATATATATTACTATTATTTATTATTGAATTTTAGTTGTTTAATTTATTTTTAGTGATCGTGTGATTATTCATGTACCATATTATATTAAAACAATTAAGCACATTCGTACAATAGTAAAACAAGAAGAAAAAAAAAAAAATGATAATAAATGGGAAGTTCTTGGGTACTCAATTGGTGAGCCAATAATTCCTGAAGCATCAGAAATTTTTGGTCATGAGGAAAAATATAATAATCTTTTATGGAATCACGATGAAAGCCAAAAAAAATTGATGCAATTACAGCAACTTGCTGCTGCTTATAAAGCATTAAAATTTGGTTTATAAATGTATACAAATTATTTAACGAAAGTTTAAAAGAAAAAAAAATATATTTTTACTTTTAAAATATTTATTATTAATATTGTTTTTTATAATGAAAATAAATAACTTTTAGACTGTGTGAAAATTATAATTATGTTGATGATAATAATTATTATTTGAAATTTTACCGTTCATATTTTTATAATAAATAAATTAAATAGATTTTTTTTTTCTTTCAGTAAAATAATATATTTTTTTTTCAAATATATTTATAATTTTATCGAAATAATAATCAGTGTTTTATTATCTTCTATCACCTATACTTAAAATAAAAAAACATTAACATTTAATTATTTATCAACCAACTAATTTACAGATAAATATTTCCATTATTTTATAAATAAATAAATAAATAAAATATTCAAGTTAATAATTTTGTAAAATAACCATATCCATAATTTTTTTCTTCACTACCACTACTTGCTGAATTTTCATTGATATTATTATCATAAAAATTTTTCATTGAATTTTTAAAAATATGTCCATTCTGTATTTGTTGTCCTCTTTTATATTTTTCATTGTGTAAATTTTTTTCATAATTATAATCATCATTATTTATGTTTTCATACTGATCATACTGTGGTGGATAAGCATAACCCGTAATGCCATCATTAAAAAATAATTTTCCAGGTAAATTATCATCATGAAAATCCTCAATACTTGCTGAATTATCTTTGTAATCATCGTAGAATGGAATTGGTGGCTCAGCTTGATTTTGAAAATTAAATTTATTTATTAATATTGGTAATTGTGGAATTATATTATTTTTTTGTAATTTTTCATCATCTTTGCCAACACTAAGTCCAAGATGATGATGTCGATGATAAGAATTCCAAGTACTCTCATCTTCATGATGATTTTCAAGATGTACAGTTTTTTTTGGATTATTTTTTTTATTTTTTTTTGGTTTATTATTAACATATACTGTTTTTGTATGAATATGATCTTTAATTATTTGTGGCACGTGAATTTTTAAATGAACACTGAAAATATATTATATAATTATTTAAAAAAAAGTAGTTAATAAATAAATTATAGATAAAAAAAAAATAAAAAAAAAATTGACAAATATTTACTTTAATTAAAAAGTTTTATTAATTTATAATAACTTACTGATCACTTTCTCCAGCCTCAAAAGCTCCAAAAATAATTACAAAAAAAATAACAATCTTTGATTCCTGAAAAAATATTATTATCATTTTAAATGTATATTATATAAAATTTATAAATCAAAACACTTTCATATATATATTATAATTGATAAAAAAAAAGAAAAAACAAATTCCACTAATGATTTTGAAATAAATCATGATTTAAAATTAAAAAAAAAAAACATACTCGAAGAAATAATAGTAACTTTCGATAGCTGTATATCAATATGTCAATTAAAATTAAATAAAAAAATAAAAACTTTTACCATTTTATTGAATATAAAAGTCGAATTGTTAACAGTTTGACTAACAAATTGCAATTGAAAACGATCACTTATTGACGTCTTTGTTTTTATATAAATCCATGAGATAAATATTTGTCATGGTTAATTTTTATTGTTGTAAAATTTAATATTATTATCTATTTATTAAGATAAAAAAACACGGTTGGTTGACATTGAGTCTCGCTTTCGCAATTACCACTAAATCTTAAATTGAATTATTTTTCCCTGCAGCTATCATGTCACTCCAAACAAAAAAAAAATATACAAAAAAAAATTACACAGTAATTGGAGTAAGACTTTACTTGATATTTTTATTTATAAATATATTTTTTTAGTATTTTTTTTTATTTATTTATAAATAGCTGATGGTGCATTCTTGATAAAAGAGGTGAAACATTTGTTAATTAGTTTTGCTGAATGAAAAAATGATGGGAATTAATTGAATGGTTATAAAATTAGATAAGGTTTATACTTTTTATTTTATTTTGTACTTTATTTTGTTTTAGAAAAAAAACATTTAAGATTAACTTGTTATAAAAAATTCGACTGTATACTTATTATTTGAAAAAAAAAATTAATAAAATATCGTCTTCTTTGGTGCCAGCATTGGATTTATTATTGTGTTATTTTTAATTTTTTATTTGATTAATAATTATTGTCATTTTTTATAATGATCAAATTCTTCTTTTTCAGTAACACCTGAATCTTCTCTTTTTGATAAATGTGAATGTGGTATCAATTTAAAAACAGTATGTGTATGTTTTATATTTTTTATTTTATAAGGTATATGAATCACTGTTTTTTTTCTAAAACAAAAAAAAAATTATATTTTATTCTTCATAGATTAATAATTATTTATTTATAATTTTTTTTTATTCTTTTTACCCTTCACATTGTTTTTCGAAAATTAATATTGCCACTAGACATGCTAATATGAACTGAAAAATAAATAAAAAAATTGTTTTTAATATTATTTATTGACTTTTTTTTCATTGTCAAATAAAGATTCTATTGTTAGAGCTTTAAACTTTTTAACACAATCAAATTTAATATAAATTTATTACCAAATTTTTAATCTTCATATTTTTTATAAATAAATGTTTTTTTATTTATTTAAAAAAAAAATATATATTCTTTATAATATTTTCGTTGTTGTTTCTGTTTACAATGAAAATCTTTAACTGTACATTTTGCGCAAAAAACAATCTCTTTTTATATGAAATGCACAAGGTGCATCAGATTACCACAAAAATATATTCAGTGAAACTCAGCAGAGTGTTATTCAGTTCTTAATAACCGGAACAAATATAAAAGACATAATTGATACAATTCCACATGATATGTATTTCAATATCATAAAATAAAAAAACAGCATTAAAAATATCTTCCTTGTAACTAATGTTCATCGATCATTAATTAATAATAATAAAAAGAAAAATAGTTATAAAATTTTAACACAACGATTTTTAATTTTTCCTTATATGCATAATAATTTATAATAATAATAATAATAATAATAATAACAAATTTATAATGATTATTTATTGCAAGTAGAATAATATTTTGCATATATTGTAGTTTTATATATAACTAATTATTTATCAAAAGTGAAATTGTTTCATCTTCATAAACAAATAAAAGAGAATCTATTTTATTTTATTTTTTTTTCATTTTCTCAATGCATAATAGGATCTTGATTTCAACTGGCGTGTGATTGAGCTATAGCACGTATCGAAAAAAAATAAAAAAATTTGTTTCGCTTGCTTAGAAATTTCTAGAATCATTTGGCTAATGGTGTTTTATATTTCTTTATCTTTTTTTTAAAAAGAATATCATTGAAATAAAAGTAATAAATTTTAATAAATTAAATTATTTCTTTTTTTTATTATTAAATATTAAATGAAATAAAAAAAATAAGTTGTTTAATAATTTTATTTTATATTTCTAATTCAAAGTTTACATAAAACTGTCACCAGTATTTTCTATTTAGTAAATATGCAATGTTGCCAATTAATTCATTTCAAAGTAAAAGGTAAATTCAATGTCAACTAAATAATTTTAAAACGCATAGAAAGAGTAAATCCACAAACCCACCCTATTTTATTTTTTTTATTTTTTTATACAGACTGGTTTTATTTACATTAAAAAAAGAAAACGATTAAANTTTTTTTTTTTTTTTGATAAAATAATAAAACATATATAAATTATCACAAAAAAAATCAACAAATTACAAAAATTAAAAATCAATAATATAATTAAAAAAATAACAACAATTTTACTAATAACAACAACAAAAACAATAACAATAATAATTAATTAATATTAAGAATGATTTTTTGCTTTTGGTAATTTTAGTGTACCCTTTGAACTTGTCATTGACACTGAACTAACAACATTTTCAACAACTCTTATTTTTTTATTTTTATTATTTTTATTATCAGATAAATTTTTAAATGGTCTTTTTAAATTATAATATTTCCAATGATTTTCTGATAAACTCATAATTCTTTTAACATTATTTTCTGTTGAATTATTTAATTTAATATTATCATTTATAATTCTTGATGATGATTTACTTGATTTCCAATTTAAATTTTCATCATTAATATTTTTTTTATTATCATTTGTATGATCCAGTGACTCACCTCTATTTAATCTAGCATGATTTTTTATAATTACACCATCATTATCATTATCATCATCGTCATCCATTCGTGAACTAGAATCTGATAATGGATCATTTTCTTTTTCACTATTTAAATCAGGAGCTGAAATTACATCAATACTAGTTGAACTAAATTTATTTCTACCTTTTAATGATCTTTTTTTTCCTTTTTGTACATCATCACTATCATTATCATCATTATTTTTATTACTGTTATCATCATTATCGTCATGTGAACGTTCAGTTGTCGTTGTCGTTGTTGATTTTCCAGACTTGTTATTAACCCAAAAACGATTTTTCCATGTTGGATTTGTTGGTACCATTCTATCAGATCTAAATACTTCATTATATTGTGATGATAATGTTTTAGCTGTTGTTGATTTAACCTTTGACAATTCAGCTTCATCATTTTGTAATTGATTATACTCATCATCACTTATTGTATGATTATAATTATCATAATTTTCATGTGACTGTTCATTGTATGGTGGATAATTTGGATAATTTGTAGATCTCAATGAGCCTGAATAATAATTATTTGATGGTGTTTTATTACTTTCATTGGGAATATTATTCCAGGTACCATAAGAGTTTTGTTGTTGATTTGAATATGAATTTGAATAAGAATTTGAATATGGATTTGAATATGGCTGATGATATGATTGATAATTTGATGGATTAGAATATTGATAACGTGGCTGTTGATAATTTTGATATTGATAATTATTATTATTATTATAATTGTTTGGTAAATTTTTATTATAATTTTGTTGATAGTACTGTTGTGGTTGTGTCCATGATGATAATGTTGGCTGTGAAACAGGCATAAATCCACCTGATGTTTGTAAAGGTAATTGTCGTGTTGGTGATGTTTGTTGTTGTTGATAATAATATGATGGTGATGGTGGTTGTGGCTGTGGCTGTGGTTGTGGTTGAAATTGTTGATTATGATAATATTGTGATTGATCATATGGCATATTCATATTCGGTTGTGGCATGACTCTAATAACAACACGATTTTTAGCATTTGATTGTAATTGTTTTATAAATACATCATCATTTAAACCAGGTACTCTAATTGGACCTAAAAATTTTCTATTATGGTGTATTTTTTTAGGTGGTCTTATCATACGATTAAATGCATTTGCAATCCAATCAAATGGACTACCATCATCATCTTCTTCTTCAGTTGAATCAACTTTCATAACAGGGTGTAAAACAAGAGCCCGTGGTACACGTTGAACATTTGTTCTAGAAAAAACAAAAAAAAAAACATTATCTAACATTTTATTAATTTGATTTTTAAATTATTTATTAACACTTACCCACTTGGTAAATCACCTTCCGATATTACTATCGACAGAAAAAAAAAGCTAATCTAAAAAAAAAAAATATATATTTAAGCACTTGTTTATTTAATTTAAATACTTAATATCCTTTGTGTTTTATTTTCGTTAATTATTCATGTAATTGTAGAAAAAAAAAAAAAGAAAATAAGGGATTGAATTTAATCTAGTCACTCGTATTTATACAACACTCACCGTTATTAGAAATAAGATCCTCATGTTCAATGACGGATCCATTGGACGCACTTCACTGAGTCCGACTACTTGCACGACTGTCGTTTGCCACCAATGGTCTCACGTCTTTTAAAGGCTTGCTTCGTTGAATTGAAACGCATATGTCTCGGTACACCAAGATTCTATCAGTATCTAAGTACTTGTATTTATATTTTTTTTATACATCACTTATTTTAAATATTATAATTCCTTAAGTCATTATTAATTTTTCATCTTATATTACAAAAAAATTTGAATCTTTTTTTCTCATTCAACCAATTAGTCAATCAAAAAATCCAATGATGCGTTTGATAAATCACTCAATTATTAAATTCATTGTAATTCAAAATAATAATAATTATTAATATTATAAATATTATGTCTTTAATATATATTAAGAATTTTTATATAATTTTTTTTCAAGATTATAACAAATAGAACATTTTTAATTTGTTAAAAAAATTTTATTAAATCATTATTTTTCATCTTTAATAAAATTTTATCTGTACTTTCTTTTGAATTATTGGTACAGTATTATCTCTTATCCATCACTTGTCAATTTAATAGGAATATGAAAATAATTTTTATAGTAATTTTATCAACTCCTGATGCATGCAATAAGATACAGACCGTAAATTTCAGATATATAAAAATATAAACCAGAGTATGATTATTTATAAAAAACAAAAATTTATAAACTTCAATAAATTTTCAAATTATTTTTATATTAATTTAATTATTTGTGGTTTTTTTTTTAAATTAAATATTGTTTTATATAGTACATTAGAATCAAATATCACGTGTCAATAAAAATATATGATTTATTATATTTATGGTAACTTCCTTTCGTAAAAAAAAAAAACAAGAAAATTCTTTAACCTCTGTAAATTATAATTTTTTTTTTCATTTAAAGATATCCATATAATATTTTTAGACACGCTAAGTTTCACATTTTTCCCAATGAAGAAAAATCCCCCATGTTTTTATCAAACACACCATCTAAAATGCCCCTGTACTTTCAATGCAAATATTAAATACATCAAGGTCATTGGTATGACTCTTTATACGAGCAAAGACAAGTTTTTTTTTTTTTCTATGAAGAAGATTCACATATCATTTCGATTCAGAATCATTTCGAATTTATTTTTAAAAAATATAGGATTGATATCTACAAAACCAGTTGAATTTTAAAAACCAAATTTGGTCATAAAAAAAAATGGTATTTCTTCGAGAAAAATAATTTATTCATATCATATTTTTTTATTTATATATCAAAATTTTTAGAAACATTAAAACTTGATTCAATTAGATATCGTCTATCGCCTACAGAGACAGTTAAATAAAAAAAAAAAAAAAATTTAAAGAAAAAAAAGAGATCAGAAGAACAACTCTTGCAAGAGATTAACTTCACTTATTTAAGAAAAAAAAAATAGATATAAAATCCGGCCTTCAGATTGGATTTTTTTTTTTAATAGAGTAATGATAGGTGATGAAGAAACGCCCATAAGCATTCCCCCTACACCTACATATTACAATATCTACATCAACTTCTATGCATAGTTTTTTACTTGATAATATTGATTTATGTTTTCACAAGAAAATTTTAACTATTTATATCTATATATCAAATGTACTCATCCATCACAAACTATGATTCTCTATATTTATTATTTATTATTATTTTTTTGCTATGAATTTTTTTTTTTTTTTTTTATCATAATAATCTTCTTCCTCTTGATATATTATTAACTCTTGATATACAAACACAAATACAGAATAATTTTAATACACAAATAATTAAACAAACCAGATAAAATAATTTTTTTTTTTTTTTATAAATAAAATATATTTATTAGTGACGTATTAATTGGTATTTATTAATGATATTAAAATAAAAAAATTGACTTTCGCTTTAACCTTATGAAGGCTTTCGCTTAGTCGTAATTGAAACGTCGCTTTCCATCAAAACGAAAACCATAAGCTGCACTATTTGGTACTCCAATAAGTGCTGGATTTCTATGTGCATTAAAAGAACCATGAAGATGAGCTGGACGTACTGAATTTTCTTGTTCTGATTGAATTCCTTTTTGATAAAATGCTTCAAATTCATCTTTTGGTAATAATATCATTTCCAACATTTTATCTTCTGGATCATATGGAATAACTTGTTTTACAAAAATCATAAAAATTATTATCTGTAAATAAAAAAATAATATTTTCAAATATCAATAATCAATATTAATTTATTAACTTTTACTTGAATTACGTCTTATAAAAACAACTTACCTTATACATGGTGGTTTTTTAATATTTTTTATTTATTGAAGTTTTAAAATAGTCGTTCTCACTTTTTCTGTCACATCAATGATGTCAATTTAAAGGCAAACTTGTGTAAATTATAATTAAAATAAAAAAATTATATATAGATATTTTTTTTTTTTATTATTATCTGTCAATGAACGTAGTGCGTGTGTGTGCTTGAGTAACTCCTGCTTTTTGCAAAGTTAATACAAAAGTGAAAGTAAATAAAATATTTATCCAATCAGCAAGAATTTGATCTCCCATTTTAAATGTAACATACACATTGGTTATTTTACGAAAGAAGTTTATACATATAGAAAGAAGTTTTTTCTTTTTTTTTTTTTTTTTATAAACCATAATGGAAATGCTGTACGATGATACTTGAATCGACACTTGATACAAAACCAGATATTATAGGCTTGATCTTGTAAATTAATAATGAAAAAAAAAATAGCAAATGAAAGTTTTCAACAAGAGTATCAAGATATATTTACTCTCTTTGATGCGTTTTTTTAAATTATTTTCAGCTTGCTTGAAGGCGAAAGCTTGAATTCTGGTTTTTCGTAGAAAACATGAGATACATTCTTGATCACTATTACCCTCCAAGGCATATTTATATTTATGACTTTATTAAAAAAATTAATATTCACAATACTTCCTGGTTTAATTTATATAAATTTATTATTTATTAAAAGACAATTACTGTGTTTTTTTTTTTTTTCATATAATTATTTGTTTTTTTTTCTTTGATTTTATTTGTATAGAATTTCATTCGTTTTTTGTTTTTTTTTTTACGATTATAGTTTAATAGTTATCACACAAATTGCACATTTTATTAAAACATATTATTTCATCTACAAAATAACATAAATTATTATTATGAAAAATTTTTAATTCAATGTGCGTATTGATAAAACAATTACATGTAATTTTTTAAATTATCCGGAAGATTTAATTTAATTTTTAAAATTGAAATTAAAAATATTAGCTATTAATTAAATTTCTAACATATATTTTTTTTTTAGTTTACTTTTAAATGATAAAAAGTAAAAATACATTTGATTAAAATAAATTTGTGAATTAATCGAAATAATTCTGATAAAATCGAAATTCGAAATTTGTATAAAAGTCGTGATAGATCTTTAAAAAAAAAAAAAAATCAATATCATTATTTACATATTATAGTTTTTTAGGTACGATGACAGTAAAAATTGCTTTTCCCTGAATTATTATTATTACTACTATTATTATCAGTTTGATAACTCGTTTTAGAGTATAAAAAAAAAATAGCCTGGTCTTTAACACGATATACAAATATTGATAAAAATATTAAATATTTAAATTGATCATTTTTTTCTCTTGTAGACGTGCCATTTTGTACGATGATGATTTCCAATTTTCGACATTTATTTGTTGATATATAAATATTCACAACAATAAAATAATATATACAACATTTCTATTAAATAATTAAACAGAATATAAATAAGAGTCTAATTTAATTTTAGCATTTGGTGGTGATGTAAATGGTGAAAACCATGCAATTGAAAAACGACCAAATACAGCTCTAATTGATTTCCATTTACTGTTTTTTACCCACCTTGCTTCTTCTTTTTTCAATTGTTCAATTCCCTAGAAAATTATAATGAATTTATATTTTCTTTTATATTTTAATAATTAAAATAAGAATAATTGTTTATTTTTAATTTTTTTTCATTACCGTCTCGTCATTCCATATTGCTTGTAATTGTGTTCCCAACATAACTGCAGTGAAAATTGCAAATAATAATGCTTCAAATGTTAAAAATAATAAAAAAACAACAGTTGCTGGTGGACTAAATGTTGAACACTCTCTCCATTCTTGTCTTACACATGTTGTAAATTGATGTATACACAAAAAAAGTGATTGTAATGAAATACCAGCAATATAAAACTGTTATAAAAAAAAATACAGTAACATTTCAATTTACCTGAATGAAATAAAAAAAATTTATTATATATTACTTACAGTAAAAAGTACAAAATACTTTTGATTATTTTCACCAACACAATTATTAACCCAAGGACAATGATGGTCCATTTTTTTAATACAACGTTGACATACTAAATATAAAAATATAATTATTATATTATAATTTGAAATATTAAAATAATTTTTAATTTACCTGAACAATGATGAGCTCTATCAGGTTTTATTGAACAACATCTTGGACATTTTAATATTATTTGACCTTCTCTAAATCCCATTTGTTGAATTTTTTCTTTAGTTGCATTACCCTTTGGTACTGCTCCCTATTTTATCAAAATAATTTATACATTAATTATATTAAATTGAAATGAATAATAAAAACTCTGTTATAATTAACTTACTGGATCTGTAAACATTGTTTGAAGATGTGATGCAAATGCTAAAAATGTAAGCATTTGAAATATCACCATGTTGACACTTGAATAAAATGTGTTAATTGTTGGAAGGAGTATTATAACCATGACAACAAATTCAGCATAAATAATTAATAGCCATGTTAATATTGCACAAATAATTCCACAAATATCCTGTAATTAATTATTATATATTATTCAAATTAATTTATAAATTAATCATTGTTTTATTTACCTTTATACACCAAAATTTACCACCACAACATTTATTATGTACGTCTTTTTTTTTCTGCAAGGGCAGATAATCATATTCCATTTTTTCGATTAACTTTTGTTGTCATTAAACTAAATTTTTGTTCTTTTTAAAAATCATGTAATAAATATATAATTTCTTGACAGTAACTTAACAATAGCTTTTTCATTTTGCCATTTAATATTTTCATTTGCTCCAAAACACTCCAAAAAAAAAAAAAACCTGGAATGTGTCAAAATGATCTGGTGCATAAAGGGCCACTGGTGGCGCTGAGCAGGCCAGCCATTTTAGAAAAAAAAATAATTGTTGTTGTGATTATTGTTATGATAATTAAAGCTTCATATAATAACAATAAAACTTTTGTCTTTAATGAACATTGTAAAATCATAAACAATCAAAGAAAAAAATTAATTTTTAATATACAATAAAAAGCAATAATAAATAAAAAAGTTCAATGTCAATTATCAGAAGATCCCAGGTAAGTTGACATGATTAATTTATATTACAAAAATTTATAACCTCTAAATAAATGAACAAATATAAATTTAAATATTTACAATTAATAACAATGACAATTATTATTATTTTAGCAATGGGCAACATTTGCAAGAGTTTGGCATATTTATGATGCAAAATGGCAAGATCCATATCTAAGTGCACCATTAATATCAAAATATTTAATGGGAAAAACTAAGCCAATTTATCATCCAATGAGTAAGTTATCATAATAATTAAATAGATAAATTATTATATTGATTTATAAATGTTTATTTATATTATTTAGATCAATGTGGTGATCATGTTGTGGTAATTAACAGCAAAGACATTGCTCTACGTGGTGATGATTGGACAAAAAGAGTTTATTTTCATCATACAACATATCATTCTGGTGATACTTGGACTCTTGCTTGGGAATTACATAAAAAAAATCCAACAATGATTGTTAAAAAAGCTGTATATCATTCAATGAAAGGAACAATTCAACGTAGACATACAATGCAACGTTTACATATTTATGAAGATGAAAATGTTCCAGAAGAAATACTAGCAAATGTTAGTAATCAAATTAAACAATTGAGACCAGTTCCAGTAAGACTTGATCATATACCTGAAGAACAAATTAAAGAATTTCCACGTGTTATTAAATATCCAAATAATTATATACTTACTTAAATTTTTTAATTTGTAACAATTGATTATTTGTTTTTACAATTAAACTGAATTAATATAGTCAATTTGTCATTTAATTATTGTTAATTAATTTCATTTATTTGTATTTTTTTTTTAAATTAAAAATCATAGGATACATTGAACATTTTATTGAACCAATTTGAATTGAAATTAATTTAAAATTATTAAATTTGGTTTACATAATTTGTGGGGCAGTGTAATAACGCCAGAGCACACTACTTCCACGTTTAAGACCATTTATTGATGCCAAGTGTCTCCAACAATCAGTCCAACGATTGTAAATTGGCATGTGTGGTGGTGAACCAGCAATTAATCTATAATAAATAATAAATTAATGATATATATTCAATTAATTAGATGTACATTTAATTTTCATTTGATACTTGCCCAGAATTGTTGACAGCCATACAATGATAAACAACCAAAAATGGATCTGTAATATTTCTCGATAGGAACTGAAATTAAATAATAATATTATTAATATTATTGATATTATTATTAAAAAATTAATATGTATATTTAAAATTAATATTACTGTCATTGCATCAGCAGTATAGCCTCGAATTTCACGATCATGAATAAAATGTTTATTTAAAATATATGTTGTACCACTGACAAGTACCAATGTTGAAATATTTGCAATTAAACGTGGTAAAAGACCAGAATAAAAACCAGTTAATCCATTTTCTTGGTATATTTCTATTATAGATGAAAAAACACCACTGTAAATATAAAAAATTAATTAATTTTGTTAATTATTTCAAGATTTTTTTTTATCATTAAAATAATAAATTACTTGTATTTTGTTTCACCACCAACAAATTGTGCCATTGCTCTGATTGTAATGACATCCAATGGATGACTGATAATAATACCAGCAACTCGACAAGTTATATCTTTGACAAGTTCACGAACATAAATGGCTCTCCTGAATGATAAAAAAAATATTTAAAGATAATTGAATGATAAACATAATTTGTAATTAAATAAATACCTTTGATGATCAGGTAAATCATCAACATCAACATCTTTATCTCTTTCAACTTCTGGATAATATTCAGTAAACAAAATTGATTCACCAGTACTGTCAATGGCAATAGCACTAACTGAATGAGCACACAATCTTGGCACAAGACCACGATAACATCCAGTAAAACCATCAACACTTTTGATATATCTTACTAAAAAAAAAATTAACAATGATAAAATTATTATTAAGCTTTAATTAATGATAAATAAAAATATATATAATATTATTACCATATTGAAAAATATTTGGCAGTGCTAAAGCTGGTTTTCCAAAGAATGTTCTGGTTGCCCATGGTGGTATTGGCTCATGACCAATCTGAAATAATTATAATCAACAATGTTATTATCATAATTAAAATATTGCAAAATTATTATGATTAAATTTAAGCTTAATACCTGAATTAAAACTTTTGCATAATGGAGAGGATGAGAGACTGTATCCACCAACATGCGAAAGGCCATTCCTGACCATAATTTTTCAGTCCTTGAATCTCTTGATTCAATCATCATAAATAATTTATAATCTCTTAAAATTAATTTGATAATAAATTCTTTAACTAATTATTTACACTAATTTACACTCCTTTTTTTTTTTTTTGTTATAATTTTCATTGACTGTTTCTTTCAATCTAACCTGCGCTGTACATTGATGGAGATATTTGGAGATATTTTTTTTTTTCTTTTATCTGTGATGCCGGTAAGGTCGAGTACAGTTGGTATTTGTTAGCTCTCTCTCTCTCTTTTTGTTTTTTCAAATTTAAAACGAAATAAAAAAAATTAATTAATATTATTATTTTAGGATTTAATAAAGGTAAAGAAAATTATATATTTAACTTTCATTATTATTTTTTCTTATACCTATATATATATAAACAATTTTTAAATACTATTAATAATATAGTTCCCATATTTTCTAGAATCATTTTTTATTTGATATTGGATTATTTATATAAAAAAACTATATAGGTATATTCATTGTTTTTAATTATTTTCAATTTTTCCTTCTGAAGCTTTTCATCCAAGTCGAATTGATCCAGCACGTAGCTTTAGGGTATAGCCGTCGATATTAATCTAGAGAATTCATATGTTTTTGTAGCTAAAAAAAAGATTAACATCGTTTACTATTCTTTGCAGGACTTGACTGCATCAAGTTCTTTCTCAAGTTGTGTGAGTTCTTCAAGAAGCTTTCTCCTTTTTATGAGCTGTTCCATTGTTGGAGATATTTTTGTCTCTTTACAAAACAGCCTGTAATTTGAAGTATACATTAAATTTGTGATTAATTGTCATTTTAATTTTTTAAATCTTAAAATAATTTACTTACTTAAGTTCATTACGCTTTTTATTTAAGACTTTTATAGCTTTACTATATCTTAGCGATCTCTCCGATATGAATGGAATTTGGTATTTTTTACGAATCATCTCTAAAGTCTCTGGCTCAGTTACTTTCTTGACCCTTACTATTCTACTAATATATTTTTCTTCTTCAGCTATAGATTCATCAATTATTTTTTTCACATCTTCTGATAGTTTTCCCTCGTCAATCAATCACTGTTTAATATCACAGAGTAACTTAGCTGGAGTATCACTATTTTAACAAACAAAAAAAAAAAAAAACCATTATAAACATTATTTACAAGTTTGGGAATAATGTGTGAATTTCCAAAAAACGCACTACCCCTACAACGCTTTGGAAATTCACACATTATTTCCACTGCCCTTGTAACATAAATATCATTAAATGTCAAATTTTACACGTGATTGATTTATTTCATCATAAAATGATTTTCTAACATCATCTTTTAAATGATGACGTTTTTTAAGTCTTTTACCAATAAAATACATTGCCAATGCACCAATATTAATCATCAATAATCTTTCCCAAGATGAAAAATATTCATCCCATTTACCAGCTGTAAAAATTTAAATTTAAATATTCAAAAATTATTATAAACAAATACTTAATCAATTTATAGTATTGCTCTTACATCTGAAAATATATTGAATGTTTGATAGGATTCATTAATTGTTCGGTAAACATTTGGTGATAATGTATGAACAAATACTTCATCAGCCCATTTTCTCCATTTTCTTTCTTCACTGTTAATAAATAAATTAAAAAAATAATTTAATATAATTAACAATATTTAAATAGTATAATAAAATATTAATATTTACACAATGTCATCTAATGTTCTGTCTTTTGGTACAGATCCTTGATACATCAAAAAATATTTATTAACAATTTCTTCTTTGAATTTTCCATTTTCATCATTAATTGCTATTTTTGGATAAAACGTTGTTAATTCATTTATTTTATATGTTTTATCATTTAAATATGATGCTAAAACTGATACAATCATTGTACTATCATTAAGTGGCTGATATCCATTGTCAACTTTTGCCAATAATATTGGTACTTTTTTATATGATGACCATTTTATTTGAGGTCTAAATACAGGCTCTACTTCAACGACATCATAAGATATCCCATAGTAATCCAAAAATGTTCTTACCTTGAGGGGAAAATATTTATAATTTAATAACAAGTAAAATCAACAAATCATTTGTTATTAATAATAAATATTACCTTGCAGCAAAAAGGACATGATTGATATTGAAATAGTGTCAATTTTGAACCGGTACTACCAACTGGTGAAACTATCTGACAAATTAAAACAAAATCATAATAAACAATAGGTTTTTACAAAGCTATAATAAAGACTTAGATGTTGACAAACTTAAATAAAATATATAAATTATTATTAACCTTTCGAGAAACTTCAAAAGCTGGTTTATATTTAATAACTTCAATTGGTATTTCATGTCCTTCATTCTCTAAATTTTTTCTGTCACGCTCGATTTTATTGAATGCATAACCTACACCAATTGCTGCACCAATAAGACCACCAATAAAACTTGTTTTTAATATACCTCTTGATGGTTTTTCATCTTGTAAAACAGTACGTATACCTCTTGATAAATTTTCTTTACGTATTATTGGGTTTTTAATTAAAAAATTACGAGATAATCTTGAAAATCTGCACAACACAGACATGTTTGAAAATAATAATATGCAATAATATTGTTATTATGCAAAAATTGGCAATCCTTTAAAAAAAAAAAATTTACGGCCGAAAAAATGCATTTGAGTGTCATTTGTAGGCAAAATTGTGAAACTTTAAATGCGCCATCTTGAAAAGCAACATGGCGTTAACATGTGTGTGATGCTAAAAAGAAAATAATAATATACATAACTACAAGTTATAATTAATTAAACAATAACATAAAACAATAATAAAGAGTATAAAATTAATAAAAATTACAATTATAACATTAAAGGTATATTGTAATATTAATCAACAAAATGGCACAGAGTCGTTTAGAAAAAATTGGAACAATCTTCAGCAGGTACTTATATAAATTATTATTGTTGACATAACATGTGACTATTATTAATTAATAATAAATAATTTATTTTGTTTTAGAGTAACATTATTAGTAAAAGGTTATAAAGGCTATGAAGCCAGATGATAAACCTTTATGGTACAATATATACAAAACTTTTCCACCAAAATTAGAACCCAGATTTGACAGACCAGCTCCAAATATAGCAATAAGATATTTTTTTACCAAGAAGATATCATCAGAGCGTGAGAATTTTAATAATTTTTTAAAATTATTTTATAAGAAACAAGTAAACAATAGCATTGTTAATTTTTGTCATTTTGTTTTTAGACAAGAGAAAAAGGAAGGTGTGGAAAAAGTGGAAAAAATTGGAGAAAGCAATAGAAAACTAATAAACATGGAGTTGTTTTCAGATAAAGATTAATTTTTTTCAATTACCTTGGAATAAACAATAAAAACTAAAATAAATAATTTTCTATTATTTAGTTTATCATTAAAAATAATAATACAAATTATTACTAAATTTTTTACTAGAAAATGAGTTATCTGGAATCAATTTTATTTAATATTTAAACCCACATAAAATACTTATTACAGCATATGATTATTTCGTGTTTTTTGTTATTTTTTTTGTTTTATTTATCCATATACTTAAATTATCCATTAAATGGATTATTTATTTTGAAAAATTTATAGGTATATTAATATTTTTCCTTCGAGAGCTTTTTATCCAAGTCAAAATGATCCAGTAACGTTTTACAAATACATAGATATTTGAAATTGAACATAATTAACATCAGTCTTGCGGATAAAGCTTATCCATAAGTTGTTGAAGTTCTTCGTTGAGGTCATTTTTTTTCTTTAGCTGATCGGGTGTTGGATGTTGACCCAACTCTTCACAATATAACCTGTAATTTGTCGTATACATAAATTAATAGATTGTCATTTTAATTTATTATAAAATTAAAATAATTTACTTACTTGTATTCATTTGCTTTTTTAGCAGTCAATTCTAAAACTTTCAATTCTTCTGGTGAACGTTCCGGTAGTGGCTTCCAGTCTTTTTTGTTTCTTAGTATTGCACTAATATATTTCTCTTCCTCATCTATATATTCATCAAAAATTTTTTCAGCAGGCTCCGATAGTTCCCCCTCGTGACGTAAACGTTGTTTAATATGACGAAGTATGTCAGTTGGAGTACGACTATTTTTTTGTAAGAAAGAAAAAAAAAAAACCATTATAAACATTATTTATAAGTTTGCGGATATTTAGAATGAAAAAAAAAGGTAATTTTTATGGTAAGGCTTTCAAGCGTTTATTAAGATCTACTCTAATTTTTAAAATATCTTTAAGGCATGTCCAACGCGGAACGAAAATACAGAGAAGCTTTGTAAATTTCGACAGTAGATTATTTATGTAATAATACACAATCCCTAATTTTTTTATAATTTTTTTGTCGACGGTTTTTTTTTTTAATTAATTAAAACTTAAATAAAATAAGTCAATCAACATTTTTTTATTATGAAATAAGGTCAAATATGGTAACAATACTGTACCATTTTATGATCGATTAAACATAGCTCAAGGTTATGTCCTTTCGCTTGTGGGTAGCCATTTTTTCATATTATACATGGAGGTCTACAAGGAGGGTAATCTCTCGAATTTTACTGAAGCTCACAGAATGGAGCAAGTCAGTACCTTTTTTTGCCGGTGATGACGCTTGTGCTCCCACGGCCCCATGTCACATGTTATGTTTGTTTATATTTTTCCATTATATGTGGTAATCACTAATCAGTGGTAATAATGTGACAAGTCAAAATATAATTATTTAATAATTAATGTGATGATTTATGACAATCTATGATCATAATATAATAAATTAATTAAACTATTAATAATTCTACATTTAAAATAAAGTAAGTTCTTATTTTTTATATTATAAGATATACCTATAGATATGTCAATCCTTCTGTTTATATAGCTTTATTGTTAAAAACATTAGAATATTATTAACTACAGTTATAACTATATATAT